>BDUI01019359.1:35658-48537 GCA_002335545.1 Apodemus speciosus
TTTTTATTTGGGGGAAGAGGTTTCAAGGGCAGATATAGAGAGATGGAGATGATTGGGGTGCATGTGAAATTCACAAAAAAAAGCTTTTGAAAACAAACTGGAATTTGTACGACCACCTCCACAAACAGCTTGTGATTCGTGTTGTAGAAAAGCTGAGTTATCAAGCTAGTTATCAAGGATTCTATTAAAATTATTCTAATAGAATATATATAATAATTCTATAGACTTGATTTGGTGTTAKCTGAGAAGCCTGTGTACTAGACTGTGCTAGACAGTGCTGGGCAGTCCCATGAAGTTCCTAAGCCCGAGAGTCCCACAAACACCAAGAATTCTGAAATCTTAAGAGAATACAGCCTTGTCATTGTTTGGTGTCCCACCACTGCTAGCCTTTGATTTAAACGAGAACTTCAGCTACGAGATCGTCAGTTATGACTTGCTATAAGTAGCTTGTCTTGTCCCTGCAAATGTAGCCAACATAGTTTTCCGTCAGATATATTAGGCCTGAAATAGTAATTAGGCTTAACAGCCTGTTAGCCAGATTAATCATGTGAACACTTTAATATAGCTTGAAGTTAGAAATTTTTGAGGCTTGTAAGAAAGCCCACATATACAGCTTTCAGAGCCTAAAATACAGCCTTTCAGATTAGCGTGTTGTTGGTTTGTCTTTATTTTAATGGGGTCTATGTAGCATGTAGCTCTGGCTGTCTTAGAATCTATGTAGACTAGGCTGGCTTTGAACACAGATCTACCTGCTTCTGCCTGGTGAATTCTGGGATTAAAGGCCAGAAGCTGGGCTGATCCATCAACCCAGGATTCAACTAGTCCTATAAATTTTGGGGGGAGAAGTTGATCGCCTTTAATCCCAGTACTTAGGAGGCAGAAGCAGATGGATTTCTTTGAATATCAGGCTAGCCTGGTCTACAGTTTCAGTACAGCCAGAGAAACACAGAGAAACCCTGTCTCAAAAAACCAAAAAAGAAAAAAACATGTGTTCATCCTAAGTATAGACATCTTTGTTATTTTTTACATAGCATTGCTATGATGATCTGGAGACGACAGAAGTATAAAGGAGGATATACGCATACTGTGCCGTTTTGTATAAGATGAGGTGTTTGGTTTCTGCCATGTGCCTTGGAACTGGTCCTTTAAACTACTAATGTGTTAACTGCACCTTTATTATAAGGAACTGATTTTAAGCTATTCATAGACTGGGTCAAATAGGAATTGTTTGTTCCCTCTCTGACCAGAGGTTATGCCTCTTGTATGAAGCTGCAGTTTCCCCTCTGCACTGGTAAGGAGGGTAGGGGGATCCTCAGCCGGCCTGGTGTTCTGAAAACTATAATGGGCCTCCATAACAGCAATAAAAGACAAAATCTAAATGCAGATGCTTTACATGTTTTCATTCCATAGCATGTCTTTCCTAATAGAACTTGCATAACCAACACCCTCATATATCACTTTCTCCACAAACAGTGCATGAGTCCTGCATGTTGTCAGAAAGCTGTAGGTCCGTCATGGGAAGCAGTGATTCCTCCTGTGATTAAACAAAAAGAGCAATGGCGTGTGGAGAGAGTTAACTTTATTCCCAGCTTCTTGCTAGCCGCGTACAGAATAAAGTAGTTCTTTTGTAAACTACCAAGACCATAGTTTAAATTCAATGATAATCAGTCTAATTTCTTGCCTTAGCTACAGAATCGCTGTCCTTCAGCCACAGACCATATGGAGCAATACCAAGTGTTTGTCTAAGGTTAAATAGTTGTCATACCAAAAGAGAAGAAGTGTATCCTCTACCCTACCTTCTGGTCCCATTCAACCTCAGGGTTTGTTGGTTTGTGTAAGGGGCAAATGGTGGTGGTAGGCTTTTTTTGTTTGTAGACAGGTTCTCATGTAGCGCAGGCTGGCCTCAAACTTACTTTACAGCTGAGGATAACCTTTAACTCCTGATCATCCTGTCCCCTCAACCTGTACATGCTGGGATTTCAGGCATGAACTACAGCGTGGCTCAGTATATCCTATAAGGGGCTTTCATACATTGTTTGCTAAGGAAGAGCCCCACGGCATTCTTTGTGTGTGCCTTGCTTGCCTTAATAGATATACTTGCTTTCTTTACCACATGCAGAAGTCAACCCATTTAAAAAATAATCAGTAACTCGGTGAAGATCAAAATAGACTTTTCTCCACATAGTATTGCCGGTCCTCATTTTATTTGCTATGGGAAAGAAAAAAGAAATTAGTTGGTAAGTCTTTGTTCTTAATTTACAGGAAATTAGATACATCGTTTACAACTTATAATTTAGAGTTGGTGCGATACAGATGTGATCTGAAGTCCACTTTGCACTCACACTGGGTTTGCTTTTGTTCTCTTYAAGCATTGTCTTTTTTCTGTGTGGTCTTGGCTGTGCTGGATCTCTCTTGTGTAGACTAGACTGACCTTGAACTCACATCACCTGCCCATGCCTGGCACTATGAACACATTCTTTAATGGCTGAGATTTTTAAGTTTACCGACTCAACACTAAGCTAATGACCAAGTAGGTTTATCCAGTCAAATTACTGCTCTACTGTTGTCTTGTTTTTAAAAAGATGTGCGTGTCCATGTGACTCTGACCACAGCAGTGAGCTATGTGTGAATCTATATGTGTATCTTTAATTTTCCTAAAAACACCACCATGTAGTGGCCAGGGTGTGTTTGTGTGTAAATACTGAACCAACATGTTGAAGGTTCACAGTGGCCCAGTGCCAAGTTTCTGTCCTACCCCTGCAACAGAAGGACTGACTTCTGGTGGGTATGAATTGGAAACCTGTGAGGCACATTACAGTATCCATTAAGTTCTTCATTCTTATTTGTAAATTTGGTAGCTCACACCTAATAACCCTAACACTCCGAAGGCTGAGGCAGGAGAGTCACCACTAATGTATGAAATGGAAATTTTGGAAGGAAATGGAGAATTAAAATGTGTCCAACTTGTCCTTAGTAATACTTTGCGTAACGGGTGTGGTGATCCCGTATAAGAAAGGCAGCACCTGAGTCGTCTTGTCTGACTAGTACTCAGTGATGGGGTCAACTGCAGATTCTTTCTGTTAACACTGTGCTCTAAAGTAGAAAAGTCCCCAGACCCTCCTTTCTCAGTGATAACCTCCTTTCTCAGTGATGACCAGATCTTGATAGGCCTCCGAGTTCTATTCTGAGAGCCGTGGTCCCAAGTTCCCAGGGACTTGAGCATAGAACTATGTAAAGGAGCCTGTTCTTCCAGAGAAATAAGAAGCCCAAACACAGAACTGAGCAAGCTCAGGGCCAAAGTTCATAGGCCCAATACCTCTGCCTTCATAATCTTTAATGTTAATTAGACCAATCATGAAAGGAAAAATGAGAAAGGAAAACTCAAAAGGGGAAAAAAGCCAGTCCTTTCCGGCAGAATTGACTAGTCTGGGGAGGTGAAGCCGTTAGGGGCCATCTGGCTATATGACTGGTCCCCCCCCCCCCGGTCAGTGCCATGGCAGTCTGGTAAGACATTTGCTCAGACAGGCGTCATCTCAGCGACAGGCTTAATTCAGCTCTGAACCTCCTCTTCCAGATGTAGTGGAACTGGAGGCGCATTTATTTGTGGCATCTGGAAACCACAGCTTATATACCAGCCTGCTGCTAGATGAAGAAACCACTAGTACATGGTGCCTGAAGTTAGGTTTTCCAAAACAGCTGGCCCAGAGACCCACGCTGAAATGTCCACCCCTCACTACACATACTAGGGGAAGGAAGCTGGGCTGCTTCATCCAGACCATGTGATCACAAAGGCCCTACGGTGATGTTTTAACCCAGCTACCTGATTTCCAGCAGTACCTTTTACATAAAAAGATAGGAAGAAGAAAAAAGATAGGAAGAGAATCCTTCAATAATTTCACCTTTATTGCTGTTAAAAACTATATGTGAGAAAGACTGAAGATTCAGAATTTCTATCAAGACCCTGATAATGAGAATTCTTTGCCTGATTTAATAAAGGCTATCCATATCCCAAGCTTCTCTTTGGACAAAAGTGGCGGCTAAGTAGCTAAGAGGTGGCTTAGGTGAATTACCRTTCTGGGTTCAGCTCTCAGCTAGCACCCATATTGGGCACCTCACAAATGCCTTTGACTCCAGTTCCAGGGGACTTKCACTTGTTCACATACCCACAGACAGACACATATGCAGACACATAATTAAAAATAGTTTTTAGGTGATAAATGAAAGAAAATTCAAGCGTTTCCTGAGTCCCTTACCTGCAAAGCGCGTCCTTTGGTCTCAATGGGAAGAGTAAATGCAGAAATGGYGCACACAACACACACAGATGAGAAGAGGCACAGGGCTCCCAAGAGGGAGGCGCTCATTAGGACCTGTGTCAAAACAGAATGACTTGATTATGTCCCAGTCAAAGAATGTGTTACCAAATGCATATATAAATGGTCCTTGTAGCCAGATGTGTTATTGAGCCTTTGGAACATCAGTTTGATTGGACAAAGCTGGGGCAGGCATCCTGGGTGACTGGCATTAATGTACACTGGACACCTTACATTTCTTTGCACCTACCTACCTGTCAGGAAKATTTCTAAATTCTAGAGCAGATTTCAATATCTGAGGACACAGGAAAGTCTCCTTGTTCTCCCAGCTGCTCGGCCTACTTAATTCCTAATCTCACTTTGTGGTGTACTTTTTACAAAACCTCCATTCCCTCCTTCACTTCTGACAGGGCAACAGAACTATCCTTTTTTCCAGAAGAGATCTCCAGTCTTTGAAAAGATTGCTACCCTGTCTTGTCTCTATTCACAATGTTTTGTATGACTGTCAGAACCTTGTTTTGTTTTCTTGAAGACATGGTTTCTCTTTGTAGCCCTGGTTGTCCTAGAACTTACTCTGCAGGCCAGGCTGACCTCAAACTCAGAGATCTGTCTGCCTCTGCTTTCTAAATTCTGGGATTAAAGGTGCATGAGTGACTGTCAAAATGTTCCATTTGATGTCTTTTTTCCATGTAAGAAAGGGTTTTTGTCAGTCTATATACAACTTTTGGCTGGATCTTTTCACTTTGCTACTGGCTATCCAAAGACTTCATGAACCCATTTCTCCAGGAGAGTGCCCAGATAGTTGGCAGATATAGTCAAGAACTTGATAGTTATCAGTTACTTTTAACAGGATAGTTGCCTCCAGTGCAGAAGGAACAAGGTGCCCTGCTAACATCGGACTACCTACAGTTTTGAAAGATGTGGAAGTCTAGTTCAACCCTGTCAGTTTAGAGGTAAGCTTGCCCTGGCTCATCACAGTAACTATCGACACAAAATCTTGGGTCTCCGGAAACCAAAACCTAGTGATACTACAAAACTCAGAAAGCAAACTCCAGTATATAAAGTCTACTGCCTTCCAAACTGGCAAATAAAACCACATATGTAAACAGAACCCATCACATTAACCTCTAATTAATTAGAGTTGACCTAACATGATAGATAATATTCATATGGGGGGGGAGTGCTTTGAAGGGTTTGGGATTGGCACGGTCTCACGTAGCACAGGTGTGCCTGAACTCACTGTATAATTGTGGTTAGCCTTGAAACTCTAATTCTTCTCTACCTCCCAAATTCTACAAATGTAGGCACAAGTCACCTAGCCCTCCGCTCTCTGATTTTCATTGCCAAAATAAAATTTTCTGAAGCGTGACGCTGGGAAAACAAAAAGGAACAGAACCCAAAGAGACCAGAAAACCTGCACAGTACATGGTGAGGTCACCACACAGCATGCCTAGAATCCAACACTTCTGTTACTGAACATCAAAATTCTCACCATAACTAGAATAGATTCTAAATTATCCCTACTTTTTTTGTTGTTTGCACCTATTTCAAGATCCTGAGTTGGGCAAGACTCTAAAGAGTTTGGGCTTAAATCATCTAATTATTCTACAAGCCAGGTCCAGAGAGCTAGAAGACTGTCTAGTCTTTTTGCTTCCCTGGAGAGATGTAGGGCCCTGCTTTGTGGCAGTCCAGTGTATAGCTAGCTGTCGCTGCATTCTTAATACAATCTAAGCTAGCCAAAGGCATTTTCTAGTCTTCATAATCAAGAAGTTTATGGAATTATATGATTGTAGGAATCATCTGGGACTTAAGGGTGTAGCTAAATGTTAAGAGACCATGCTTAGCATGTGTCTTAGAGTTTCTAATGTGACAAAGCACTATGACCAAAAAGCAAGTTGGAGAGGAAAGGGTTTATTTGCTTTATACTTCCAGAACATCATTGGAGGAAGTCAGGACAAGAACTCAAGGAGGGTTGGACTTGAGGCAGGAGCTGATACAGAGGTCATGGAAGGTGCTTACTGGCTTGCTTCCCATGGCTTTCTCAGCCTGTTTTCTTATAGAACCCAGGACCAGCCCAGTGCTGGCACCACCATCATGGACTGGGCCCTCCGCCATTGATCACTAAGGGTCCTCTCTGATGACTCTAATGTGTCAAGTGGATACACAAAACCAGCCAGTACAGCATTCATGAGTCCTGAGTACAGTCAGCATTAGAAAAATAAATGGAAGTTCAGTTCAAATTCATCTTTCTAGAGTTCACACCACATTGTCTAAGTCAAAAGGAAAAAGAACTCTACTTTTAAAAGTTTCAGGAACTAAGGATGTAGATCACCTAGCTTGTGGGAGTTTCCAATTTTTTTTTTTCGAGACAGGGTTTCTCTGTGTAGTCCTGGCTGTCCTGGAACTCACTCTGTAGACCAGGCTAGCCTTGAACTCAGAAATCCGCCTGCCTCTGTCTCCCAAATGCTGGGATTACAGGCATGCRCCACCACACCTGGCTGGAGTTTCCAATTTCAATCAGCACAAAACACTAAGAACTAAAAAAGCAGAGCTCTGTAGCTCTGAGATAGAGCAGTTACTCAGTGTGAACAAGGACCAGGGTTCAATCCCGCAACAAGGAGGAGAAACACTAAAAGCAGAGCCTAGACCAGAGGCAAGAAAGCTCTATGTGACAGTCTATTAGACAGCAGTCATAGAGGTTAATATACAAGATGAAAGAGCTCAAACAGCTAAAACCAAGAGCAGAAGTAATTCACACACGACTGGGGACCTTAATAAAGACCTTTCTTGTTTTAAGATTTTTTTTAATTTGTGTGTGTGTGTGTGCATATGCATGAATGAAGATGTCCTTGAAGGCCAAAGGGCATGTCAGTCCCCTGGAGCTGGAATTAGAGGTTTGTGAGCTACCTGATGTAGGTGTAGGTACTGAACTCTGGTCTTCTGGAAGAGCAGAAAGAGCTCTCTATTTTTTTTTTTTAAGATTTATTTATTTATTGTATGTAAGTACACTGTAGCTGTCTTCAGACMCTCCAGAGGGTGTCAGATCTCATTATGGATGGTTGTAAGCCACCATGTGGTTGCTGGGATTTGAACTCAGGGCCTTTGGAAGAGCAGTCAGTGCTCCTAACCACTGAGCCATCTCTCCAGCCCCCAAAAGAGCTCTTAACTGCTGAGGCCACTATCCCTTTCTTAATAGACAAACAGAAGAATTGAACTTCATGACACAAACCAACAAGATCTGATTACAGTCCATCCAATATCAACAGAAAGCCCTTTTCAAATGTTCATCAAATGCTGAGATAAACCATATCCTTGAACATAAAATAAATTTCAGTAGACTTGCAATAATTAAAAWTTTTCTAGCTAAAAAGGCATCAAGTTATAAATAAAAACAATAACAAAATCTTCAAACATTTCTAAGCTATCAAAAAACTCAATCTAAACTGAATACAATGGAAATGTATTAAATTTGTGAGACACAGCTGAAAGTATAAAAAACATTATTTAGGAATAAATATACATGAAGGGGTTGGGGGTATATACTTCAGTGGACTGCAGTCTACTCTACACCAAGCAYGGGCT
Organism: Apodemus speciosus; assembly: GCA_002335545.1. Lineage (NCBI taxonomy): Eukaryota > Metazoa > Chordata > Mammalia > Rodentia > Muridae > Apodemus > Apodemus speciosus. The sequence continues at coordinate 43,551 of BDUI01019359.1, forward strand.
GGGTTCCAGCCCTAACGAGCGCTATTTAAACAGAGTGCAGTAGTTTCCACCACGTGTAATCTTAGCACTAGGGGTCATCCATCCTCAGATGTGTACATAGCAACTTTGAGGCGAGCCTGGGTCACATAAAATCCTGTGCCCAGAATTAAGTTAGCATAAAAAAATTAGGAAAATGCATACTCATACATTAATTAAATGAACAGCACATGAATGAGCTTTAGTCCTTAGAGAAAGTCTTACATAATTCTCATCAACGTAATTTGTAATTCTAATGGAAGTAAAAATTCCCAGAAGGAACGTGCAATCAGTTTGGAAAGAAAATTGATTTTAAAATGAATTTCAAAGAACTAACTTGAGCCAGGCAGTGATGGGGCGCACACGCCTGTAATCCCAGCACTTGGGAGGCAGAGGCAGGCGGATTTCTGAGTTCGAGGCCAGCCTGGTCTACAGAGTGAGTTCCAAGACAGAGAAACCCTGTATCAAAAACAAAACAAAACAAAACAAAACAAAACAAAAACCTGAAAGTTTTCAGGGACCCCTAGGGAGGTGATTAGCTACAGGTACTAATAAAAAATTGCTTTTTTGTAGAAAAAAAAAAGCAATAAAGTAGTGAATCCAAAAGGATCATTAGTGAATACCTGTGGAAATTTGTCTTTACTATAACAGGACCATTATTAAATCAGGTGAGGAGAAGCTAACAGCCATTAATCCTTACACCTGCTAAGCAGGCTGCCGTTGAGCTACAGTCCCCGCTTTTGTGTTGCTTTAAGAGCCATATTCTTACCTCAGACCTTAAGCATTGAGTAGGAATCAAAGCAACTGACACAATTTGTTGGAATTTGTGAAGAAATGTCTAAAGTTTAATCAAAAATGCTGGAGTTAAGATTCTTCTAAGACAGTCACATAGTATATACTTGGTGTATAGTAGACTGTGGGAATGTAGCTGGCCTTGTGGCACATGCCAGGACTACATAGACAGACCTTGTCTTTAAAAAAAAAAAAAGGCATTTAAACATGACAAAAACACCATAGATTAAAAGTATTGGCTCATAAATTTTTAAAAATGTATAGGTCAGAAAGTTTTGATAGTAAACCAAAAGGCAGACTATAAAATGACCTGTGTTGTAGGGGCTGGGGAGATGGCTCAGGGGTTAAGAGCATTAATTTACCACTCTTGCAGAGAACCTGAGTTCCATTTCCAACCTCCATGTTAGGACGTTCACAGCTGCGCATAGCTCCAGCTCCARAGAGATACAATGTGCACCCGTGTGCATACACTCTCAATACAGACATATACGCCCACACACAATTTAAAATGTAAGAAAGACCAATTCCCCTTTTTAAAAAATCTGTTGYAATGGTAAAATGGAGATCTACCCTGACAAGATCAAYGTCCTTCCAGAAAGAGGAGACACCACACACTCCATAATGGGTGACAGCCACAAGCCAGGAACAGACCTCTGAACAAGACCTTCATCTTGGACTGTTGCTCTARAACCTTAAATACTGTCTGGTTATTCCCACACAGCCCATGGTCTTTTGTTTATAGCAGTCGAAGAGGCAGCAACTGACACAATTTGTTGGAATTTGTAAAGAAATGTCTGAAGTTTAATCAAAAATGCTGGAGTTAAGATTCTTTTAAGACAGTCACATAGAAATTCAGAGAGAATGGTTAGGTGAATCTGGGACTTGGAAGTGAGGCCTGATGCAAAAATGAGAATTTAGAAGTCATGAATTTGAGCATGGCAGGACAGCTAGAGTCCCAGCACTTGGGCATAGAAGCAGGAAGATCAGGAGGATATCATGGTCATCTTCCGCTACATAGGGTATTTGAAGCCAATCTGGATACGTGAGACCCTGCCTCCCTCAAAAAGGGTGGGGCAGGAGTCAGATNAACCTTAAATACTGTCTGGTTATTCCCACACAGCCCATGGTCTTTTGTTTATAGCAGTCGAAGAGGCAGCAACTGACACAATTTGTTGGAATTTGTAAAGAAATGTCTGAAGTTTAATCAAAAATGCTGGAGTTAAGATTCTTTTAAGACAGTCACATAGAAATTCAGAGAGAATGGTTAGGTGAATCTGGGACTTGGAAGTGAGGCCTGATGCAAAAATGAGAATTTAGAAGTCATGAATTTGAGCATGGCAGGACAGCTAGAGTCCCAGCACTTGGGCATAGAAGCAGGAAGATCAGGAGGATATCATGGTCATCTTCCGCTACATAGGGTATTTGAAGCCAATCTGGATACGTGAGACCCTGCCTCCCTCAAAAAGGGTGGGGCAGGAGTCAGATGGCTTAAATACTAAAGCCTGATACCACCAAGCCTAAATTCAATGCCTAGGATGCTTATGATGGAAAGACTGTGACTGCCGTGTGTGGCACAGCACAAACATACACAAAAACACACACAAATTTAAAGAGATGTCTCAGGGGTTAAGGGCTCAGGCTGCTCTTCCAGAAGACCTGGGTTCAGTTCCCAGTACTCACATGGTGACTCACAGCTATCCATAACTTCAGTTCCATGAGAGCCAATGCTTCCTGGCCTCAAAGACTGCACACAATGGTGTATAAACAAAGATACAGGCAAAACACCGATACACATAAATTATTTTCAAATTAATGAAAAAACTCTTTAAAAAGCAAACTGACAACTCTTCCCCCCACCCAAAAGGTCATGGGCATATAGTTGGTAATTAAAACCGTAAGAGTGATGGAAGTGAGTACAGAGCAATGAGGAAGACAAGCGTCCAGTATTAACAGTAAGAACAACACTAAAGGAAGCAGAACAAAGATAAGCCTCAAAGCAACTGAGGCAAATGCACCCCAGGAGCACATTAGGAGGAAAAACAAGCATGTAAGATGGTAGACATTACCAGTGGGAAGCAAACGCCTTAATATGGCTGGGAGCATAAGCAACCTTTGGATTTAGGGCCCTGAGCAGTGAGGAGGGATTACGGCAAGAGTCAGTGAAGGAAGGGTAGAGGGAAGAAGTGCCTCGAGAGTTTACTGGAGATTCTGGAGGACTTAGTTTACAGCCTGTGACTGTGGAGCCTGAAGCATGTTAAGAGGCTGACTGGAAGTATTCAGCATGGATGTGATTACGAAGTCAGGAGCCTCGGTGAGCAACCATTCAGAAAGAGGTCCGCCTGCTGACTTCTCTAAAACAACAAAAATAAACAGTAGCTTGGGGTCGGAGAGATGACTTGGGATAAAGCGCTTCTGATCCCCAGGACCTGTGTTAATGCTCAACAAGCCAGCCTGCTGGCAGATTCAGCAAGAGACCCATACCTTCCRAGAATAGAGAGTGATTGACACTTGACGCCAGTCTCTGCCTACACAGTCACCACATGCATGTTCATTCACTTACACAAGTGCATACCCATGAACTTGTAAATACAGACAAGGCAAAATGAAAGTTATACAGTAAACAAATATTAAAAGTGCCTATGAATGAACTTACAACAACTCTCAATGAACTCTCAAGAGCTATGGAAGGAAAGGAGCACAGATGGAAATTACAAATAGACACACCTAATTCTCAGAAAGGTAGAGAGAACATTTTTAAAAAGTCAATTCTAAATTAACCAATACCTTTAACAACCATCAAATCTTTGTAGTGAGCTGTATGTATCTTTGCATGTGTGTCAAGGATAGAATGTTTCCCTGACATACTGTAAGATTTTGGTCCAATATCCAGTACCAAGTCAAAAAGAAAAAAAAGAAAAAAAAAACCTTATGATTTGGGCTATCAGGAGCCATCTAGAAAAGGCTAAAACCAAATAGTGACTTTTCTGGAGATGACTCATTGTTTTGCATGGCTGAGATGGGTAAACTCTGAATTACAGGGCCTTCAGAGATCTCATCTCAGGATTGATTCTTGTTGTTCATGTCTTTCCTGTCACTWTTATATAGTCTAAGTATTCCTAGGCATTARCCCACCCTACTGGGCAGATTTTCTACAGATTAACAAAGATATACTCTCATGTGGCAATGCTGTGTAGACAAATTGATGATTTCATAATTCCCGATAATGACTTTATAGAATTCCTAAATTTATACAAGTAATTTTCAGCTCTCTAAAAAGCTGCAACTAGGGCTCTGTAAACCTCCATGTATCATGGGCTAATCGCAGTAGGATAAGAACGCAGGCTTGGAACAAATTTACAACCAGGGAAAACATTCCTTCTAGGTTAGCTGTGAGACCATTATCTGGTAACTAAAGGTCATAAACTGGGAATGGACAATTTATTATAGGTTCAAGGACAGAAAATAAAATATTGACCAGTTTATCTATACAAAACTTCAAAACTAATGAGATGCTAGGCAGATGATTTGCCTCATGACAAAACCTGTGATAACTTATGACAAAATTATTGTTTTAAACTTTTAATGAACTTATGGAGCTAATAACAGATAATGAATGTTTAATCAGATACTAGTCTTAATGGAAACACATGTAAACATTTCTGCTGTGACTACTTATCAATTTATGACTTGGATTAGTGTCTTAAACTTGCTATGGACTTTTAGAATGTAAAGATGCTTGCAAACCCATGTGAAGATTTATCCTGAAAAAGTATTAAGAACTAAGAACAATAAGGAAGGGGCTTTTTTTCTTTTTCAGGAATAAAAAGGTTAAGGGCTTTTTTCTTACTTGCAATAATAAATGCAGGGCTTTTTCTTTCTTTTTTTTCTATTTTTTATTGAAAAGGGAATTAAAAATACTTTATGATAAAATTAAAGATTTACATGGAAAATATTTCAGATAAACATGTTAAAATTGACAATTTTCATGGAAAATTAAAGAGTAAAGTGGTAGACATGTAAAACATTGCTAAATTAATTGAAATATGGAAGAGAAACATTTTATGATAGAATTGAAGATTTATGTGGAAAATATTTCTGATAAAATTGTAGAAAATGTAGAAAAACATGTTAGAATTGAAGATTAGCATGGAAAATTTTATATAGATATAATAATGGTAGA
>BDUI01019366.1:8134-22989 GCA_002335545.1 Apodemus speciosus
GGATAGTTGAATGACTTTTCTTTGGGAGTTATGAACAAATGTGGACTTTCTCCAGATAATGAATGGACTGCTTGGCTTGGCCTACCAAAGCAACAGTTCCATTTCTCTAGCTTGATGAACTGATTAGTTTATTGAGGTTGCTTCTTGGAATATAAAGAAAGGAATTACTCATAGGGATATGGGTTGTTGTACCACCTGTAACAGTAAGTTTTACATTGTTCTCTAGCCTGTAAGATCCAGCCTTAGTAGTTACATAGAGATAGATCCTTTCCTTCGTACATTCCACATACACATAGAATTAGCATTATATACCTGTTGTCCAGGTTACAACTTCTATTTGAGTACAGGGTCCATCTGAATGAGGATTCCCTTGACTCACAAGTAGGATAGTAGCAAGGCACCAGATTTGGGGAGCAAAGAGATTGGGAGTATCTAGGCAATAAACCATGAAGGTGTATATTCATCAATACCAAACTTTTCAAATGCCAACGCAAATCAATATATATTGTGGTATGCCTTTTCTTTTGCTATGCTGAATTGCCTGAAAAATATACTTAAAGTAAAATTGGTTGATCATTACTGACAGTTCCTTAGTACAGACTATACATGCAGAGGACAAACATCAGGAAACACAGCATAATGACTACCCAGGGTCAGCTATCATTCTCTTCTTCTCTCAGACTAGGATCCAAGCCCAGGGGACCATGCTGTTCGACTTAAAGGTAGCAGTTCTCCCCACAGGATCTAATCTGAAAAATCCCTCACTGTCATACCTAGAGGCCTGTTTCCTAGATGACTCTACATCCTGCCAACTTGGTAATCAGTCACAACCATCATAATATATAAAGCTTAATTCTTTCAGACCATCATGGGAGATACAGCATCAAAGATCAGTTAACTGCTTATGGATTTCATGACTGTTAATATTAAGTGCAAACGACATTATCTAGAATCACCTCTTAGCCATAGTCCTGGGAACATGTGTAAAGGTTTTCGATTAACTGAGGTAGGAAGCACCAGTCTAAATGAGGAATGCAGCATCCCATGGGCTGCGGTTCTAAACTAAATCAAAAGAAAAGGCCACTAGAGCACATACAGCTTCTTGACAGCAGGCAAATGTGACCAACTACCTCTTATGCCCARTGTTACTCTTTCCCTGCCATGGTGAACTACCAAAAGGACTCTTCTCCTCAAGTACTCTTGCTAGGGATTTGGTCACAACAACGAACAAAGTGACTAATTCATGTCCCCACTACACTCCTTTGATGAATGGGAATGAGTGTCTTTCTGATTATATTGTTTGGGGATTTGTTTTGTGTTTTATCACACAAATTGAATGTTGTCAATTGTCAACATTCTTGATATTCTTTTCAAAACACACACACACACATGCACTATAATTCTTTATATAACTAGACTGAGGATGTTGCACATTTTTCTGTTCTTCCTTTTAATTATACTTTTCAATAAATTATTTCCCTCTTTTCACATTATATTCATTTAAGGGAACTCACGCAGCACTTTAGAAATGCTTAAGTATTTCTTTTATATATTGTGGTTATAGTATAATTACATTATTTCCCTCTTTTTTGTCCTTCCCTCAAATCCTTCTCATATAAAGAACTAGAGACAATTTGGGCATGCTAGGCATAGGAGAAATAGTTTTCCCCAAAGAAGAGCACACAGCATCTTTAGTGCTTTGTAACATAGAAATTTCCTCAGTCAAATATCCCAGTTCAGTATGCTTAAATTTTACCTTTCATAAAGTCTTTGGGCATGAGGATACATTTAACTCTAGGCTACTTTATAAAAAAAAGATAGCCATCATGCTTGTCCTTGGACTTGCTCTTTTATTTTCCTTTTGCTTTCCATGAGAATTGCCTGTACTGATGCTTTATCTAATAACATTCTGATAATGATGTTAGCAGTGTGTCCTATCACTCTGTCATCTTGTGAATCCTCCTTTCCTTAGAAGTTCCCAGACCATATTGAAGTATTTTTATTTCCTTTCCTTTCTCTGTGTTTAACCGAAAACTGTCTCTACATTGATGAGTTTGGAACTGTCCATTGGAGCGTCATGTTCTCACCAGCAGATATGCAACTGAAATCAATAGATGACCCTCTGTCCCCAGAATCCACCAATATTCAGTAGTTCATTAGGGAGGCAAGCCTCCCTTCTCAATAAATATTATACTGATAACAGTTTCAGTCTTATACAAGTCTCAGTAGAGGTTACTGGTGTCATGCTATAAAAGCACAAAATACCCCAAAGAACCAAAGCGATCTTAGACAAAAAGAACAATGGTGGGTTAATTATTGTCATATCTCAAGTCAACATGCAGAGCTATGGTGATGCAAAGAGTGTGGTATGGCACGAAAGTGGACTTGTAGGTCAATGAGTCAGGATGAAAGATACAACCCTGAGCACATGAAATGACAGTCATCTTATCAGGTATGACAAAGATGCCAAAAATATTAGAGGAACAGTAGCATGTTCAATAAACAGAGCTTAGAAAATTGGATGAGCACATGTATAGAATTAAATTAATACCATAGCTATCACCCCACAGCCCCCTCCCTGTGGAAAAAAGATACCTTTTTTCCTGCTTGAGCTAAAGCTTGAAAGCCTGGAGACCTTGAAGAGATGATAGGCATTTTGCCTGTTCCCTGGCACTAGGGCCCTGTCACTACATTTGTAGCCATTATTTGTGTAAGAGCAACGCTCCAACCGCCCCTCCATAGGTAGAGGACTTGAACTGTGGTCATGTAGGCTCAAGACACATCTTCATTTTTATGATGTACTTAAAGGTCTGGAGACTTATCTTTCCTTCCCAGACACTCCTCCCTGCAAAAGGTATTTAACCTCAGGCCCACCCTGAGAAGTGGGGTATAGTTTTTCTCCTCCACTTTCTGCCATGACAATAAATGCCTTAAAACCATAGACTATCTCTTTTCATTGGGATCCACTCTAGGGAGCCATAGAGAAGGCTTTCATCTATAGAGCTGCCATCGAATCTCTGTGCTACCAGCCACGACCAAGCCAAGCCCAAGCGAACCACCATCGAGCCAAGGACTCTCCCTGAGGGACCAGCGGGATCTTCCCTTTTCCCTTCCTCTCCCTTCCTTCAAGGGTAGATCCAGCCTGCAGGCCCCCACTTCGTTCTCAGTTCGTCTGCAGCTCCCAGTGGCACCTGGGTGTCTGAGAGCCTGAGAACCAGTTGCCCTGGCCTCCTTGTAGGCCCAGAGACTCCCAAAGAAGCACTGGCTGTTTGGGCCTCAGACTGCTCTTTCCCACCCCTGGAGCATGGGGTAAGCTTGGTCAACTTCCTGTGTCCTGCCTCCCAAATCAGCAGAGCCTTGTGGCAGAGCACGTGTGGAACACATAACCCTATACCCTCCAAATATCCCTAATTTATCAAACCCCAATTTGAAACCTGAAACACTGAAAGTTTTAGAAGAAAACATGTACAGTGCTCTACAGAATGAGGGTTCAAGGACAGTATGTGCTGTGAATGTTTATTTAGACTGGCAACACGAACACAGGAGAGCCATGCCACTAAAAATGTCAGAACAAAGTAACTCAAATCTCACCCGAAGCAAAATATGGGGAAAATATTAAGGCCAGATAAGCAAAATATATTCAAGCCCATGGTCAATAAAATAGGAAATCATTAATCTGGATACAAGAGAAAACAAAGGATTAAACACAGTGCTACCAAAGGTTAAGAACTTGATTTATGGATAAAGGACTCAGGATCAGGTGATTTCAGCCTTGAAGTGTTACTCTTGAGAAACAGAGTAAAAGTACATTTTAGATATTGCAGGAAAGATCATTGCAAAGTATATGATATGAATGTTATAATACTTAAAGATATTAAGATTTTTCTCTTAGAATAGAGCTCTGTGGAAGATAAGAGTAAAACTAAATTATCTTCGACGAGGTCCAATACCTTTTGAAATCTAATAGTTTCCGTGGGACTAATTGATGTATTTATCAGTACTGGGACAGATAACTGGTATTCAAAAATTCACATGGGAACACACAAAAAGACATGACATCACCTATATTACTATACACATTTGCAAATACATAATTCTATTTTCATCTTATAGAAGAAGAAGAAGGCAAAGAGAAGTTGTACAGTTTTACCCGGCATGTGAGTGATAGAACTGAGGTTTGAATTGAGGTTGTCAGTTTTGGCTCTGAGACACCAACTCTTATGATGCTGCCTATTTTGTAAGTGCATGCAATAGAGTACCTGCTTTGGAGTTCACCAAATTGTGGATTAAGCATTGAACTTAAACCAGGAGCACCCATTTCCTCTCAATTCTAAMATGGAATGTATAGTAAAATAAATAAATATCACAAAGCCAGTCGCTCTGCTTTATAAAATTGCAGTGAATTTTTTTTTCATTATCCAACATAGTCTGGTTCTGGCAAGTTTATTGTGCTGCTGATTTGAGTGCCAACGGCCTCTTGAAGAAAATTGGCTTTTGCAAAATAGTAAGTTTTAAAGCAGTCACATCGCAAAACCCTCCAGCAGAAAGGAGTAAAAATGCTATTACATTTCCTTTGTAATTTCTCTTTGGATCTGTTCTTCTGGAAAGATGAAATTGAGCCAAATAGGTTTTCACTGCTTTGGAGGTCACAGAAAAGAATCCCTCTCTTACAGGAAATGGTCCACAGAGATGGTACCCAATGGCATCCAATTAAGTTGCTAGAAAGTTGAGCTGCATTTGCTTAGCCACCCCTGCATCTGCTACGTTGCACCCTTGATGAAGGGAAACAACCTTATGACGCTTCCAAAATTATGCGCAAAAACAAAGTAAGTAATCATCAGTTTATTCTACCCAGTCTGCTTTTCTTAGGTGAAAACATTTCGACCGAAGTCATGAGAGGAAGGAACCTACTCAAATGTACTATGTAGAAAGGAATTGAGGCCATTCCTTTGCTCTTTTGATCTGCAAGGTAAAATAAAGTGTTGAAGCACCTCCACAACATATTTTGAGTATTGTCTTTTTGTAACAGATTTTGATTTAAATTAATTAAATGGATCACCTCATTTTTGTTCACCTTGCTCAATTTTATCTAAGTAGCTTTCAACTAATAAAAAGAAAAAAGATGACTTCCAAATTCATTCTCTATAAGTACTGCCAAAAATTCATTCACTGTTTAACTAGTTAATAAAACTTCAACAAAGTGATATGTGTGAAGCATTGCACTTGTGGATAAAGGTAGAAATCTGACTGTGAGCAAAGCCAGCCTTACTGAACATTAAGCTAGTATTGATGCAAGAGTGTTAAGTATAAACATCAAAAGAATGTTTACAACCTTTAACCCAGGGGAAGAAAGTGATATAGTAAGATTGTGCCAGCATCAGAAGTGATGCAGACCTAGATAGGTTTATTCAGTATCTCCTCCTGCTTTTCTGCAGTAATTTCCCACCTTGTGAAAAAAGAAAATAAGATAGCTAAAATTAAACTGCAACCTTAAGCCTGTCATTAACAGCCTCAAATATTGCGCAAATGTTAATTGGTAGTATTGTCAGATAAATTTGATTTTAATTTGGTCCTGATTTGCATAGACATTGTTGCAGCCATTATTGAAAGTACAGGATCTTTAGTGTTTTGCACAATAAATATTTCAATGGAAGTGTTATGAATACTAATTTTGTATACAAATCAGAGAATATTTATTTTTCCATAAATTCCAGTGAAAACAGCATTAGCATTTGATAGTTTTACAGCTTTCTGAGTAAGTATCTCAGCAGTCTCTGCTATATATTAATGAGGGAGCAAACACTGTGTTCCACAGGTCAGCATTTATAAGCTAGCTTGAGGACTACTTACAGAGTGATCACTGTATTGCTTTCTATCTAATGCTTAAACTTCTCTGAAGATCCAGGGTAGTGAGAAGCAGAAAAAAATGTTCACTCAGCATCATGATTCTGGGTGTGAACCTCCACACTGAGCCAGATTTCATGTTTTCTCCCTCCTGCCTCTCTAGTTTTTCTGTTGCTTATAGATGCTATCTTGTTGATTTCTATGTATGTATACTCTGTGTAACCTGGAACTTAGTTTTTCATGGTATCTATTTAATGAATGTACTGTCACCATAATGGAGGAAAATAAAGRACATTTTAATTCTTCTACCCAGAATTTTCCATATGTATTAACCTCAATGAATTTTTTGGTGGATTGTCTTTGCCACACTGAGGTATCCCAAACACTTGCACTAAAATGTTTTACTGAAGCTGAGAGTTGGAAATCGAATTTCCACACCCAACTATTGTAACTAATCAAAATAGGAAGACTTGACTCATTGAACAGCCACTGATGAAAGAACAAGCCACTTTAGCTATCCTTGTAATATTTTCCACTTAAGTAGCACCTTAGAGAATAAACAGTGCTTTCATAAAAAGTAGATCATCTAAGATTCATGATACTTCTGGAAGAAATTCAATGATTAATAGCTTCATTTAACAGATAAAAGTAATGATGCTCAGATAATACCAATATCATAAAGATAAGTTCTCACATTTATTGAATGGTTATATTATGCCAGAACTTGGGTAAAACACATTACATACATAAATGATCACTTAAGTATTCACGTTCATTCTGCAGTTCTGTAGTCATGCCCTTGTAGATTTCACAGAAGTTCCAATGTGGAAATGAAATGTCCGATATCCTAAGTCCCACATCTTATATTTAGAAAACTAATCAGTGAAATTCTTAAAGTGGATCAGAGATCCAGGACCTGTACTTTCTGCTCTAATATATCAGCATGAATTGTTATTCAAATAAGTAAGCAATAAATTTTACATATTTATATATAAACATCAATATAATCACATGTACTTTGTGGGTAACATTTTTAAAAAACAGAAATRAAATTTACCAACTCATCTGTTTAATACAAGTGGTTTATCTCTGCTTAAGAAATATGTTGATGTCTATATCTCTAATCCTTATATCCCTTTTCGACTTGTAGATTATTTGAAGAATAAGTAATTCCAATAGGTAGTAGGTTGTTATAGATTGTGTGTGGAGCAGATTGAGATAAGATCGCTAATAGCAGCATCTATTATCTATCAATCTATGTATTATCTATCTATCTATCTATCTATCTATCTTCTATCTATCTATCTATCTATCTATCTATCTATCTATCTATCTATCTATCCATCTATCTATCTCCTTAGGAAGAGATAAGACAGGTTTTTCTGTGTAGCCCTGGCTGTCCTGGCATTCACTCTGAAGACCAAGCTGGCCTCAAATTGAGAAAATCACCAACCTGGGAGCATTTAAATAATCAAGATGGAGTCAGTACATGAAATATCAGTGACATGAGGTTGATGGCAATTTTACTTCTATGTGCAAGTACTATAGGAGAGACTGACTGAGACAGTGCACACGTTCATTTTTCTTTAGAAAGAATTTTTGTATAATGTTCATCTCTATTGAATTGCATAACTTGCTTCCTCCTCAATTTCATGCTCTTACTTTTCCATGATGAAAATTTAAGTTCCAACTGTGTGCCATTTGATTCACAACATTTCAGTACCTTCCTATAGCTTGCAGAGTATAATTCAGACATCTTAATTTCTAGTCCATGAACCTCACCCCCAAATTTCACTAACTCTAGCTCTGCAGAATGATTTTGTCCAGACTAGACAGCATTCCATATTCATTTATTCCCTAGAGACTTTTGAGTGGCAATGTGGATGTCTGTAAGAGGAAAATATGCTGCCCAATATTTCCCCAAATATATTGCTCTGAAATATTTTATTCATAGGTTAAGAAGAGGTGGATTATTTAGGTAGAATTATTTGGTACTACTTATGTAGCAGTGGTGATCGTGTCACAACTACCCATTAACTTTCTTGAAGATATGGATTTATTTGCTTACACTGGCTTATATGTAAACCTACGGTGTTATTACCTCTGTTTTAGTCATTGTTTTATTGCTAGGATGAGATACCATGAGCATAGCAACTCTTATGTAAGCATTTATTTGTGGCTTGCTTACAGTTTAGATGTTACTCCATTATTACCATGATGGTGAGCATGGTGAAAGGCAGATGTGCTGTAGAAGTAGTTATGTTTTACATCAAGATCCAGAGACAGCAGGAAACAAGAATTAGACTGGCTTGGCCTTCTAAAGCTTCAAAGCCCCACCCCACTGCCCTGGTTACATACTTTCTCCAATATGGCCACACTTCTATTTTTACATTTATTTATTTATTTGTTTGTTTGTTTGTTTTTTGTTTTATTTAACTTTAAATCCTGATCAAAGCCCCCTTTATCATCCCCTCCCAGTTCCTCCACCTAACACGCAGACACCAACCCACACTGGCACATCAAATCACTTCAGGACTAAGTGTATCCTCTCCCACTGAGGCCAGAGAAGGCAGCCTAGCTAGGGGAAAGGGGTCCAAAGGCAGGCACCATAGTTTGAGTTAGTGACAGCCTCCATTCCTATTGTTAGGGGACCCACATAAAGATCAAGCTGCACATCTGCTCCAAGTGTGTAAAGGCCCTGGATCCAGCACATGCATGCCCTTTGGTTGGTGATTCAGTCTTTGAGAGCTCCTACGGGCTAGGTTAGTTGATGGGGTTTTTGTTGTTGTTTTATTTTTTGTTTTTTCGTTTTGTGATGTTCTTGATCACCCTCAGTCCTTTCCTCGACTCTTCCACAAGACTTTCTAAGCTCTGCCTAAAGTTTGGCTGTGGATCTCTGCATCTTTTTCCATCAGCTGCTGGAATGAGACTTTCAAATGAGCTTTATCTTAGGCTCTAGTATGCAAGCACTAGACTATCATTAATAGTGTAAGAGGTTGACACTCTCCCATGGCGTGGATCTCAAGTTGGGCCAGTCATTGCTTGGACATTTTCTCAATCTCTGCTTCAACTTTATCCCTGCAGATTTTGTAGGCAGGGCAACTTTTGGGTGGAAGATTTTGTGAGTAGTTTGGTATCCCCCTCCCTCCATTGGAAGTGTTCTTGCCTACAGTGAGTGGCCACTTTGAGCTGCATACCCCTGCAGTTGAGTCTCAGCTAAGGTCACCCCATATCCTCCCAGGAGTCTTCCAGTCCCAGGTCTCCAGCTAGACTTATAGATGCCCCACAATGATTAACCTCTCTCCTAGCCATCTTACCCCTTAACCCAACACTCCTGACACATAATCCCCACTCCCTGTTTTCCCCCTCCCTTTTCACTTTCATACCCAGTTCATTATGTTCTCGTTTTTAATAACTTAGTAGTATTCTATTATGTAAATGTATCAATATTTTTATCCATTCTTCAGTTGTGGGACATATGGTTTGTTTCTAGGTTCTGGCTACTATGAATAAAACTGCTGTGAACACAGTTGAGAAAGTGTCCTTGTGGTATAGTGGGAATTGTTTGCATGTGTGCCCAGGAGTGTTATAGCTAGGTCTTGGGGTAGAAGTATTCCCAAATTTTTCAGAAACTGCAAATTGCTTTCCAGAGTGGTTGTGTTATTTATTGTATAGAAGTGTTTATCTATCCTGGGAATTTTGTTTTTCTACATGAGGCTTAAATTCTGCTGTCAAAATCTGTAAAGAATTTTATTGTAATTTTGATGGGGATTGCATTGAATCTGACTATGTTAATCTTACTGACCCATGAGTATGGGAGACCTTTTCATCTCTAACATCTTCAATTTCTTTCTTCAGAGACTTGAATTTATTGTCATACAGGTCTTTCACTTGCTTGTTAGAGTTACACCAAGATCTTTCATTTTATTTGCCACTATTGTGAAAAACATTTTTCCCTAATTTCATTTTCATCCCATTTATCATTTGTATGTAGGAGGGCAACTGATCTTTTTGAGTTAATTTTGTATCTACTGACTTTGCTGAAAGCATTTGTAAGCTGTAGGAGTCTCTTGGTAGAATTTTCTGGGTTACTCACATATACTATATCATCTGTGAATAGAGATGCTTTGACTTCTTTTCCTATTTGTATCCCCTTGATTTCCCTTAGGTATCTCATTACTCTAGCTAGGACTTCAAGCACTGTATTGAATCGACGAGGAGAGAATGCACAGCCTTTTCTTATCACAGATTTTAGTGGAAATGCTTTAAGTTTTATGTCTCCATTTTAGTTGATGTTGGCTATTGGCTTGCTGTATATTGCCTTTGTTGTATTAAGGTATGGGCTTTATGTCTCTGATTTCTCTAAGACTTTTATCACAAAGGAGTATTGGATCTTGACAAAGGATTTTTCAGCATATAATGAGATGACCATATGATTTTTTCTTTCAATTTGCTTATATGGTAGATTATGTTGATGGATTTTAATGTATTGAAACATCCCTGCATCCCTGAGATGAGCCTCCTTGATCATGATGAATGATGTGTTTGATGTATACTTGGATTCGGTTTGTGAGGATTTTATTGACTATTTTTGCAAAAATAAATATTTRTTGGAAAACTCTGCTAACTAAGGGTGAAATCCACTATGACTAGATGGGAGACTCCATTCATTACTAGGGTTTCTCCTTCTCTGACGCTGTCTGGGGAATTCCAAGCCCCCATACATGCCTCTACTTAACTAATGTCACATGACCTCAATTAGATTGTACAACCAGTTTCCATTCTCTTGATAAAACTTGTTCAGCCAGTATCTGAGAATCCTGAAATGCTTCCCTATGCTAATGAGGCATTTGAGGTATCCTAACTTCCCCAAGCCAATGACATTTTCCTATCCTGGATGTTCCTGCCTTCAGTCTCCAATAACAGTGCAAGACTTTTGTCACCCTAACTAAAGTTGATCTGCCTACTACAACTAGTAGCCATTATATGTACAAAGAGGGCTTCCAAACCCGCGCTTACCATACCTGATCCCAGTGCTCTTGGCCAAAAATCCACCAAAGCAGGGAGACCCACAAATGTTGATAAGGAAAATTGGTCTGAAATTTTCTTTTTTTGTTGAGTCTTTGTGTGATTTAGACATCAAGATGACTGTTGACTCATAGAATGAGTTTGGCAGCGCTTATTCAATTTCTATTTTGTGGAATAGTTTGAGGGATATTGGTATTAGTTCTTTGAACTTCTGCTCTAAAACAATTTTTTCATTTTTTKCTTTGTTTGTGTTTAGATTTGTTTTGGGGGATTTTATGTGTTTTGGGGGGTATCTTTTTGGGGGGGGACCTTTTAATGACCACTTCTATTTCCTTTGGGTTATAGGACTATTTAAATAGTTTATCTAATTTTGACTACCTGATTTGGTAAGTGGAATCTATTTTTAAAAAATTATCTATTTCGTTTAGGTTTTCCAAATTTTTGGAGTACAGGCTTTTGAAGTAGGAGCTAATGATTCTTTGGATTTTTTCTGTATCTGTTATTATATTCCCCTTTTCATTTTCAATTTTCTATATTTGGATACTGTCTCTGCATTTTTGTTAGTTTGGCTAAGGGTTTGTCTAACTTCTTGATTTTTCTCAAAGAACCTGCTCTTGGTTTCATTGATTCTTTGTATTTTTCACATTGCTTCTAATGTATTGATTTCAGTCCTGAGATTTATTATTTCCTGACATCTACTTGACTTGGGTGTGTTTTTTTTCTTTCTGTCCTAGAGGTTTCAGGTGTGCTTTAAAGTTGCTAGCCTGAGATCTCTTCAATTTCTTTATAAAGGGACTTAGTGTTAATGAACTTTCCTCTTGTTACTGCTTTCATTGTGTCCTATAAGTGTGGGTGTGTTTTGCCTTCATTTTCACTGAATTCTAGAAAGTGTTTAATTTCTTCCTTTGTTTCTTTCATGACCCAGTGAACATTGAGTAGACTATTCTTCAGTTTCCATGAGTTTGTATGATTTTGGTTGTTTCTATTGTTGTTGAATGGCACCTTTAATCCATCATGGTCTAATAATGTACAAGGGGTTATTTCAATCTTCTAGTATCAGTTGAGGCTGGTTTTGTGATGATGGTCAGTTTTGGAGAAGGTTCCATGAGCTGATGAGAAGAAGGCATATTTGTTTATGTTTGGGTGGAATGTTCTATAATACATTCTATGTCCTTTGGATTTATAACCTCTATTAGTTTCAGTGTTTGTCTTTTTAAGTTTTTGCCTCAATGATCTGTTCATTGGTGAGAGTGGGGTGTTGAAGTCTCACACTTTAGTAATGTTTTATATTTTACTACTGTGGGTTCATTCCCCCATCTCCTTTGCTTAATTTTGGTTGAAAGCCTATTTTATCAAATATTAGAATGGCTATCCCAGCTTGCTTTTTGGGTCCATTTTCTTGGGAAAAGTTTTTCTAGCTCTTTACTCTGAGGAGATTTCTCTATCTCTGTTGCCAAGGTGTGCTTCTTTTATGGAGCAGAATGATGGATCCTGATTTTTCATCCATTCTATTAGCCTTAGCCTTTTAATTGGGTGAATTGAGTCCTTTGATTTCGAGTGATATTAATGAGCAATGGTTGTTAATTCCTGTTATTTTAATGTTGATGATGAAAGTCAGCAATTGACAGAGACAGAGAAAGTGCTTCCATTCTTTTGGTTTTGCTGGTGTGGAATCATATCTAAACATAGCATAATTCAAAAATATGTTTAATCCAACTTCAAAATTCCCTACAATCTATAGCAGTCTCAACAATGTTAAAAGTCTCTTCTGAGACTCATCCAATCACTTAACTGTATTCCCAAAGGAAGACATGAAATTAGCTGGGCAAACTCCAAACTTGGCATCTTCAGTCCTGATGTCAAAGCAGTCTTTAGATCTCCAACTCCCTTCTCATCTTTGTTGACTGCAACAAACTTCTCTCTCCTGGGCTAGTTGCACTCCCTGTTAGCAACTTTTCTCTGCATATAGGCCAGAACTGTGGCATCTCAAAATTTGGGGGTCTCCAAGGCAACTTTGATTACAGCTTCTTGTTTCAATGTCTAGGATCCACACTTAATCTCCTGGGCTTCTTCAAAGGGCTGGTGCCAATTCTCCATCTCTGCCCTCTGTAGCACTCTAAGCTCAGGTTGATGCACTCCACTGCTTCTGTTGTTCTTGGCGATCATCATTCTTGGTATTGGCATCTCCAATACACTCGGGTCTTCTGCTGCAACTAGGTTTTACCATTAGCCTCTCATAGTCTCAATTCATGGTGCCAAGCCTGAACTCCTTTACATGACCCCTTCAGTTCTGGGCCATCAATGGCAAATGAGGCTGCACCTTCATCAATAGCCTTACATGGCCTCTCACAGTGCCAAGCCTCAGCTGTTCTTCATGATACCTTCATGCCTTCAAAACCAGTACAACCTGGGTGACTCTTACACATTACCTAGTACAGCTGTAGCACACAGCTTCTTTGTGTTCCCAGAAAACATTTCCCTGAAGATTTCACCCTGCTGATGCTGGTCTTTTCTCAATCACCACTAATTTCTTAGCGCCAACTAACTAGAATCAAGTATCCCAGTAGTCCCTTTTATTCTGGACGCTAAAGCCAGAGCCTCGGGGCCAAAGCTGCTGAGTTCTGCTGCTTGCTGGAGATGGAACATAGCCCCACTGTTCTCTTACATTATCAACAGCTTTCAATTTTCCAACTCCTCCATTGCCTAAGGTTGGCTCTCCTGGAACTTTCTTTGTAGACTAACTTTGAACTCAGACATCTTTGTGTATGCCTCCTAAGCACTGGGGTTAAAGATGTGCTCCACCAAGCCTGGACTTTTCTTTACCCAGAACTTGCTCTAGGCTGGCCTTGAATGCAGAGATCTGCCTTTCTTTGCCTCCTGGGATTAAAGACTTATACTACCATACCTGGACTTAAACTCAGCTGGTGGGATCTTGCCCTAAGATCACTATTCCCTTTATTCAATTTAATATCCTTGAACACAGGATTCAGTTCCATTTCAATTCCTAGTGCCCTTTTATTGATCAAACCACATATTTTATATTCTCCCTTTCTCAGCTTTCTATGCTTGTTTCAAACATTCTTCATTAGACTTAACCAGAGAACAAAGCCTATGATGGGTGTTTCTGAGACTTCCTTTGTAAATGCAATTAATCTGAGTCTCTTCATCCTAACCTCAGGCAGACACTTCAGACAAGGGCAAAATTAGTTACATTCTTCACCAAAATACCACAAAAAATGGTCTCTGAGCCACATACCGAAATTCTCCACTAAAACACCTTGGGCCAGGTTTCCACAGTTCAAATCACTCTCAAACAACATCTGCCATATTCATATTAGGATAGTCCACTAAGCTCCAGTTCTTTGATCATCTATGCAGCAATCTCCACAATGATAATTAACAAACAAGCAAACAAACAACCTATCATGTGCAAGAGAGATGTTTAAGTGGGCAAAGTACTTGCTGAAAAAGCATAGGGACTTGAGTTTATTGGCCTAGACTTAGCTAAGGTTCTAGTCTCATTTCTGTAATCCTAGTACTGGAAAGGAATGCAGCAAGGTTCCCAGGTCTTATTCTGAAAACTCTATAGCCAAGATGACAAATCCTCAATCTTATAAGAGAGACTTTGTCTGAAATAAAATGGTAGAGAGCAACAGAGAAAGATACCTAAATTGCTGGATTTACTTGTAAAGGTACAACATATATTTACTTTAGTAGCTTAAATTAGAATGGCAACCATTGGAGCCTGTTTGAATGCTTGGTCATTAGTTGCTGGAACTGTTTGAGAAGGACTAGAAGGATTAGGTAGTGTGACCTTTTGGGAAGAAGTATACTTCCGATTTAGGGTTTTCTTTGCTGAGAATAGACATCATGATCAAGGTGACTCTTATAAAGAACAACACTTAATTGGAGCTGGATTACAGTTTTAAAGATTTAGACCATTATCTTCATCATGGGAAACATGGCACCATTTAGGCAGACAG
>BDUI01019366.1:40772-50819 GCA_002335545.1 Apodemus speciosus
TCACACACACACACACACACACACACACACACACACACACACACACACACACCAGAAATTAATATGATAAATAAAAAGAAAGTGACTACATCAGGAACAACTAACAAATTATAAGGGATTTTAAAACTTATAATTCTTACATTAGTAAATTGATCAATGTTGATAATACTCTTGAAAGTATAAAGAAATGTTCACTGTATTTTTGGGGGGAGATCATAGGCAGTAACAAAGATTTATTATCTCAAACAGATTGGAGAAGGGTAACATGATAATATTTTTTTTACTTTGAACAGGCACAAAGAAGGTAAGATTCAGAGGATGGGGAAGAAAGCTATAAAATACTGTGCTGTGGACACAGCATGGCTATGAACCTTTGAACTCACTGCAACTGTGGTTGCCTACACAAGATCAATCTGGTCAAAAGTCTAGTATTGATGGGGAAGGGACTTCTGAGGTCAAGCCCCAGTTAGGAAGCTATTGGAAATTGATGGCTGAAGAGTGATGGAGAGTCACATTTTGGAGAGAATCTGGATACTAGCTGGTTGTACAAAATCCATTAAATGTTTCCACACTCTTAGCTAGCACCAATTGGATACAGGATATTGATAACAGCAATCTTTAGAAAAGTACATGAAGTACAGAGTTATCATGTTGGTCTATCCTAGAGAGGAAAGTAGAATAAAATTGTTCACAATAGAAGTTTGAATGTTTTCTTAAATATACATAGATACCCATTATACCTTGTAATTGAAAGTGATAGAAAAGGTTACACAAATAATGGAAACAGGACATGAAATTTTATTAAAGCATCATCAGTGTCATTGGACTCAGAGGTAAGCACTTTCTGTGTTTGGGACGGCTTTAGACTTACTTTTGAAGGTAGGCATGATGACAGAAGTCTTTACAACATTTTGGATGCTGAGACAGAAAGATGACACTATTAAGACCAAAGTAGGGTAAGTATGGAATTCAGGGCAAAAGCAGCGTGGAAAAAGAAAGCAGAGGAGAAAGAACAGAATTAGCAAGATAAGCTAATGTTTAATGATTAATTAAAAATTCATGAATATGAATTCCTGGACCAAAGCTGTGCCTACTAATGCTGATTGATCAGAATTTTAATGATGTAGCGAGATTGAAATGTTGCAAGATAAGAGACAAATTATCTTGGGTCATCTTTAGCCCTTTTAACAGTCATCTATTGTGCATTTCATTATATGCCCTAATGTCTTTTCTAATCATTGAGTAAATCTTTTGGAATATATGTTCAGATTTTAAGTTTAGACCAATCAAAGGGCTAAAAATGCTCCCAGATAGCATCTAAGAACTACAGGAGAGATGCCCTCCCCCCACCTTCTGCTATAACCCATTTCTTTGAAGTCACCACCAACTAATTGGACTTTCTTTGCTATCTTATTTTTAATAAACTTCATCCAAATATTGCTCCACTGAAACACAGAATTTCGGGTAACTGATATCTTTGTTCACCGGGGATGGTTACTTGGTTTTTTGTTTTTTCATCTTCATGAAAATAGGTTTCTTTTTCTTTGAGGCAAGAGTTTCAGTTTTTCATTGTCAGACCTCAGACTTTAATGATTTTCTGTGAGTTTGTACATTTTCGTATGGTAGACATATACAGATATTTATGAGACTGTTTGATATTTACTGGTTTCTACCTATTGTAATATCCTTACACAGACTGTGTAAGAGTCCTCCCTGCTCAGTTGCTTTCAGAATTGATCATAATTATCCTATTCCTTTACACTTATATTTCGTTAATATCAGAGTTTTAGTATTAATAAAATTATATTAAAATAATTAAATTATTGCCTAGATGTAAGCAAATTCAGAAGGTAAACTCCCTGAGCATATATTTGCTTTAATCTTTATCACCTCGGAAGCTTAGATAACAAAATTGGAAAATATTTAGTTTTTTGAGTTTTATATGTTTATATATTGATTCATGTGATTTATGATACTTTAGCTTAAATGAAGAGAATAGGTCTTTAAAATTAGGCTTGTGAAATAAAATCTTAGAAGACAGTCCTGATATTGAAGGCCTGTAACCCTCATTACTTGAGATTCCAAGGCAGTAGCATTGTAAGTTTAAGAACTGTGTGGGCTTCCGAGAAAAAGTAAATAACATTTGCGTTTCTTTTTAAATTATTTCCTAATGGTTTTACAAGATAGAACAAAATTTTGATATTATATTGATCTAATGTGGATGGGTATGTTATTGCTTAAGCCTAGGATGAAAGTGCACATTGTGTCTAAATACAATGGACAAAACAAAGCTGCTCATGTAATAGCCACAAACAGAGAAAAGGAGTGGAGAAATGGATTAAGGTTCCAACATACACTTTGGAGTCATGCTCCCAAGGTCCTTTACAACCCATTGCACCGAGCCTCTTATAGCTAGCACTTACTCTCATAAGCAACAAGCTGGTGGCTATGTCTTTATCACATGGGCCTTTGACAAAACAGCAATATCTGATTTACCAATAATCCAAAATCCTTCAGTGGCCCTGAGCGATGGCTTTCAACAGTAATTTTCAATGCTGACAACCCTAGTTTAGGATGTAATGTTATATCAAGGAATCACACCAATGGAAAGAGTTAATGAAAGTAGTGACTAAGACCTTGAAATTCAAGTTAGAAGACACTTCAGGCAGCTTGATCTCAATACGTCATTACAATTGCTTAAAGTCTTTTGTGGGTGTGGTGGCATGTGCATGTCAGGTGGGTGTGTATATTTCTGTGAGTACACATGTATGCATGAGCATGGGGAAACTTGACCTAGTATATACCTAGATATCAATATTCAGGGGGTGTTTACCATGATTTTGAGAGTCTTCCTTGGCCTGGAACTCACCAACCAGCCTTAGGTGGCTGGCCAGAGAGTCCCATGGGATTACATGGCTTCACCTCCCAAATGCTGAGATTGCAAACCCGTTCTATCTGCCCTCACCTCTACATGGGTTCTAGTGATCAATTCACCCCCTTGTGCTTGATAGGCAAGTGTTTCCTTATCTGAACTGTCTTCCCCACACCATCGCCATATTATTTTAAGACATCTTTCATTCTCTTCTCATTTCCAAAGTTGTTCTGTATTCCAAGAAAGATGTTTTGCATAATTTTCAGAGTATAATTATCATATTGATGTTGACTTTACCCAATAAAATTGCTTGTCACTTTGTAGAACACAGTGTAGTGTACATTTGTCAATCCATTACTCAAGAGGCTGAGGCGAGAAAACTGGGAATTTATGACCAATCTGGAATACAATAGTGAGTTCAAAGTCAGTCTGAGCTGTAAACGGGRATAATCATCTTTAAAAATGAAAAGTACATAAGCATTCCTTTGTCAGCGTAGTGTGAACAAACTGTGTCTTGCTTTTTTAAATTTTATTGATTTTCTATTATAATTTATTTATTATTAATTGATTTTATACCCCAAATAGTCTAGATTTTTCTATTTTCTATTTATTTATTTGTTTATATTTATTTTGTTTTTTAATATTAGGAATGTTTTTTCTGCACGTATGTCAGTGTACCACATGCATGCCTGCTGTCCAGGGGGACCAGCCAAAGGAATTATATCCTTGGAATGGGATTTAAAGGTGGTTGTGAGGAGACACATGAATATTGAGAACTGAATCCCAGTCCTTTTGAGGAATAGCAAGTGCTCTTTAACCCTCGTGTAATCTCTCTGTGGTACTGGGTTCTGCCACTGCTCACTGGTACAACAGCTCAAGAGGACAGGGCAAATCCAGTATGGGAGGGGTCCCCAGTCTGCCTCTTCCTTTTAGGGCATCAGACAGTGTTGTACACCAGGCCAGGAGGGGTGAAGGGGTCTGAGACAAATACTATTGCTCTGAGTCTTCTGCTCTCTTGATCTCAGTGTATCTGGCTGCTGCACACCAGCTGCAAGGATGAAGCAAAGTCTGGGACATTCAGTTCTTTGAGTTGAAGGATTTTTCCAATGAGCTTCAAAGAAATAGCTCTCTGAGTTGATCTTAGTGTGTGTGTGCATTTTTTTTATTTGGGGKGGGTTTGAACACAATGGCTTTATTTGGGATTAGCCAAGGATTATACAGTTTTGGGGGAGGGGTGAGAATATCCAGGGTGGACAAAGGTCATTGGTAAAATGCTGAGGCTACTGATATCTGTCATTTGCACAGGGAAGAATTTCAGGTGCTGGGGTACTGTGACCCCCTGGTTGGCAGTGTCTGGGTTACATGCTCCAAAGCAGGCTTGGGAACAGAAAGGCAGTTAACCCCACATCTGCTGGTCTCAGAGTGAGATTTCCGGGGTTTAAATATGCTCTCGGTTGCCAGTTCCATGTCAGCTCCTTTGTTGGCACAGTCAACATGCCTCATACTCTTTAACCCTGATTTCTTCCTGTTTTCATTTTTCATATCCTTACATCACTGAATGTTCCCTCATCCTCCCTATAATATCTTTCTACATACATGCTGAAAATCAAATTTCATTTGAAGTGAGAGTATTTCTTATTTTAAGTCTCATTTTCTCAGTCAGAACCCAGTAAAGGAAAAGCTTTGGTTATTTTATGCTATCGTTTTGTCTTAATTAGGTTTATTCGTGACACTTTAGACAGAAGCGTGCATGAATAGCTATAAAATGACACACAGTCATACACACAGAGGGAGAGGGGGGAGAGAGAGAGAGGAAAGGGACAGGTACCAAGACTCAGCATTCCTCAGGATTCTCTCAGTATGGAGTTTCTGTTTATCAGGAAAGTCACTATGGTAGTTTGAATACGCTTAGCTGCCCAGAATGTACCACTATCTGGATTTGAAGGACTAGGTGTGGTCTTGTTGGGGAAAGTGTATCACTGTGGGCATGGGCTTTAAGATCATCCCCTAACCACATGGGAGTCCTCCTTGTAGCCTTCAGATGAAGATGTAGACCTCTCAGCTCCTCCTGTACCATGCTTGCCTGGATGATGTCATGTTCCTGCCTTGACGATAGTGGACTGGACCTCTGAACCTCTAAACCATCCCCAGTTAAATGCTATCCTTTATAAGAGTTGCCTTGGCCATGGTGTTGCTTCAGAGCAATGGAAACTCTAAGGTCGTCACTATTTCCCTTATCTGTTCCAAAGCTCAGCTACCTAAGACAAGAACATGTGATTCCCAAAGGTTTGATGCAAATTAAAGCTTCTCTGCTGAATCCCAGGCTGTTGGAACCCAAACTCTCCACCCACTGCTGGGCCCTGAAAATACACAAGACTTCTCCTGCCACCTGCTATTATCTTCCCGAAACAAACATTTCTTTCTGCCCAAGGACTGGGCAAGCTCCGTGGTTTCTCTCTGCCAGCTCATTGCCTATTGTCCATCTGGTTAAATATCTCGATTTTACATGGCAGAGACATTTCAGTTTATGTAGGAAAGTACTTTCCCAAATGAATTATGTAATTCCAGGGAACATAAACATTTTCATTGAATGTGGATGTTACTGATTCATATATACACAGACACATGCACCCACAGAGACACTAAGTCAAGCAAATAAATATTGGTATAGTAAAATATGTATACATAAAATTATCTGTAAATGTGTGTATATATATATATGCACATATGTATTTTTATGTTCTTTGCCATTATTAGTCAGAAAAAAATTATTTTAAGGCAAGTTCATTTTCATGCAACATAAAATACTGATTGCCACTCTGGCCTGTCTTTGAAAGCTCTGTCCCAAAATTAATCTATTAACTCTTTTCAGATCCCTTATCCCTCTTAATTAGGATATTTGCCCTAACTTATTTTTTTTAATTTAACAAACATTTATTAAACACTATGTATGTAAGAGTTTGCTATTTTGTAAGAGACTTAGGAAAATATAAAGTGTCGATATGGTTAAAGGATGCTAAGAGATTAGAGAAGATAAAAGTTTTAGTGTCAGAAACTGCCTGACTCAGAAGGAATAGATGCATATTACAAAAGAAAAAGGGGCAAGTCTACATTACCACACAAACCATAAACCAACATTCTAATCAGGAGTTAAATATGAGACTTAGAATCATTTTGCTAGTGATCCAGACCAATATTAAAAATGAATATTTAATACATTATAACACAACATCATTACTTTCTCAAGAAATGCTCTATTGCACTGAATGTAAATTGTGGTGCCATCATAAAAACACATTAAACTGAATGCATAAAATACTCTTGCATATTGAAATCATTTCACAATTTCTATTAGTCATCTAATTTCCAGTCATGCAAATGTAAAATTCATAAACATATGTTAACAGAGATATAATATTCAAATAAATATTAACTTCCATGAATGACCTATAGTTTAGAATTATAGAAACAAATAACATATCTCTCAGAATTAGCTTCTACCAAGACTATTATTTTAATGTGTATAATAACTCATCATTATTTCCTACTTCCTCTTTAATCTTGTACATGAGAATTTTATATTTCTAACCAATAATAATATTGTTTGGTATTATTTCCTTTGGTTTCCATTTTCTTTTGTCTTGGAAGGTTAAGGGATAGCTTACATTAAACAAGTTGCGTGTTATAAAAAGGAAATATTAGTGCCCATATCTGAACATGATAAGTTTTCCAAAATAGAACTAGCATGGACTGTAGTCTAATTTTTTCTCCCTCTAGTCCAAGTTAAATATTAGCTTTGAGATGCACACCTTTTATGTCAGAAAACTGTTATGAAATAAAAGTTGCTTCAAAGTTTCAAATGATGCCAAGACCAGCCTCACCTTGGTCCTGGTTCCTGAGAAAGGAAGTGTCTAGAAGCAGTGAAAACAAAGGACTCGAAGTCAAATATCAGTTATAAGCTGACTGCCTATGTTCTGCTCAAGACAGCTTTCCAGCTCTCTCTCTCTCTCTCTCTCTCTCNTCTCTCTCTCTCTCTCTCTCTCTCTCTCTCTCTCTCTCTCTCTCTGTTCTTCTCCCCCTGCCCCCAAGTTCTGCTCTGCTCTAGAGAACTTTTTCTTGCTGTTCCAAAAAATTATCTGCTTGAGATAACTAACTTTCTGCTTGAGACAGCTCTCTGTGGTTGAGAGAGCTCTCTCTGCTAGAAAAATTCTAAAAGCTTTCTGGATAACTCAAGGATTTTAGGACCAAAATCAGAAAAGCTCCTATGGTTCCCTGACTAGCAGACCACATGCAGGACACATTATCTGCTACTAGAGAGTGTAAATATATTGTTCAAATTCTATTTTGCTGTAATTATTAGTTGCTGGGAGCCTCCTGGCCTGGAGAGTATAGTGGTGGTGTTGGAGCACACAGTAGGACTCTGGTGTGACTTTAAAGTCTGAGGGTGTCTGGATGTTCTAGATCTATAACTAAACTGAAATGCTGATGGTAACTTCTAAAAGTCTTAAAAACTTTTAGACTGGCTTAGTCAATTAACATCTGTAACTTTACAGTGGGGGATTAAGCAATGTGCCAACCAGTACCCTCAGAGCTCCCAGGGACTAAACCACCAACCAAAGGGTACATATGGAAGGACCTGTGGCTCCAGCTACCTATGTAGCAGAAGATTGCCTTGTTGGACATCAAAGGGAGGGGAGGCCCTTGGTTCTGAGAAGGCTTAATGCCCCAGTGTAGGGGAATGCCAGGACAAGGAAAAGGGAGTGGGTGAGTTGTGAGCAGGGGGAGGGGAGATGGGATAGGGGGTTTTCAGAGGAGAAATCAGGAAAGGGAATAACATTTGAAATGTAAATAAGGAAAATATCTAATAAATAAAGAGGAGTTGTTAGGAACTGATTAAAAGAAAAAAAAGGTAAAGTAGCCTTTCTTCTATCTCAGCAGGAACTGTGCTGCTCTAACTTTTGGCCTACTAGTGGGAAGTCACAGGAAGAAAAAAGGGACACTTTGAGAAGTGATTATAGCATTTATTACTAAGTTGTAAAAAGTTTCCTATGAAACCTATCTAGGAAAAAGAAGAAAGATCCAAAGTGAGGAAGGAAAAATTCTTTCTAGTTTTTCCTCTTTGTCTAAGAAGTGTTCTGTCCAAAAAAATTCTCCTCAGCTCAGCTCTTCTCTGCTCAGTTATGACTCTTCTTTTTGTCCTCAGCACTTAAAACATCTTTCAGAATATATGATCACAGGTTAAAAAGTTCATCACAAGTTCACACATAAAATCAAATCACAAATTGAAATAGACATTTATGACAGAGAATGTTTACATGCATATCCATTAGGAGTAATTACCTGGTTAAGCATCTATCACCTGTCAAAGCTCCACAGGTTTATAGAAGGTTGGAAAACATAACTAAGTTTTGACGTTTTGATTATCAGAAAAGGAACTAATAGCAGTCCCACTATAAAAGATCTTAATAATTACTGATATAATATTAGGAATTCTTACAGGATCATCTAAGACTTAAGAAGTCATCTATTTGTCTATCACTACCAGACAGTACATCTTTGTAGATCTTTGTAGATCTGCTCAAAAATGGTAGACTAACACCTAGTGATATATATATATATATATGCAGGAAAAGCATATTAATAGCAGAAACCTTTCATAAAATAAATTCTCCTCTGCTTTGTATATAGGAGCAAATCTGTTGYAGATTATATTATAATCTAAAGTAGACCATCTCAGCAAGATCGCTTGCTAGTTCTTAGCTTGTCTTATTAGGACTCCTGGAAATTACTTTGAGTAATAAGTGAATGAACAGATTAGTTTGAAGTTAAGACTCAAAATCTTATATGTAGTTCACAGGGATGTAAAGATTAGATGTTTTTAGTCATTTTATTTCTTCAAGATTAATACAACTTCCGATATGTACTCACACTATTGACAGATATAAAGAATTCTTGGCAACAGTGAGCTTCATAATGCTTTAATGTCAAGAGAATGTTAAACTTAGTTATGCCATGTTTTTTTTTTTTTTTTTTTTTTTTTTTTTTTTGCTAATTGAGAAAATTTGGGCATTAGAAAGTTAAAATCTCTGAAGAGAAGGGAGGGGTTCATGGAATTTGCAAAGGCAGGACATGGAGGTGAGGAAGAAGGGTTGCAGGGTGAATAAGGAAATAAATTAGGAAGAAGGGGGGAAAGTAAGTTATAAACACAGACCAGCTGACTGGAATTATGCACATCAGATCTTGAATTTCCATCTACCATGTCTCTGTTTCTATGGACATAATATCCCAGAGTGAAAAGTCAAATGACTGTCTTTGTCCCAAACATACCTTTCGAATGGTCTTGTGTACAACATTACAAGACCCTATAGATTTAAATTTACTATGTCTACTTTTTATCTGTACCAAATGCATTACACATAACGTTTTAGAATTATGCTCCATGAAAACTTAGAAAGGTGGATATTATCGACTTTATTTTATATCAAGAAATGAGACCCTTATGAATATTAAATTAGTAGTATATTGTAACATAGTCAAAAGCCAAATGATGATATTCATTGATATAAATATTATTTGTGTTTCTGCGAATTTTGCAATACCTCTTCCTTGACTGAATTCTGATAACATTTGAACTAGCACTACATGTGTAAATTTGCTCAGAAATTCATTTTCATTTTAAGGTGCATTGTGGCTCGGTGTTTTGCCTGCTCTATTCTTCATAGGACTCTTTAAAGATCCTGTCAAAAATTTAGATTAAATGTTTAAAGTGAGACCTGAGATATTGAAGTCTACATATATTTCTTGGTAATGTCAAAGCTGCCAGTCCACAGATAGTGTTTTGAGTAGTTTACTCTTAGGGCTGCACTGGAGCCTTGGAACCCTGGCAGTCTAGGACGGGTTATGTTTCTGAGTTTAGGAACATTTACAAGAACACAAATCATCACCTTCCTTTATTCATGCTAATAAAATGACAGAGGAGCCAAAGACTGATTTGAGAGACAGTAGTAGGGTTTTTTGTTTGTTTGTTTGTTTGTTTTTGTTTTTGGTCTTTTTTTGTTTTTTTGTTTGTTTGTTTGTTTTGTTTTGTTTTTCGAGACAGGGTTTCTCTGTGTAGCCCTGGCTGTCCTGGAACTCACTCTGTAGACCAGGCTGGCCTCGAACTCAGAAATCTGCCT
>BDUI01019379.1:0-17223 GCA_002335545.1 Apodemus speciosus
CGGTGCGGTGCGGTGCGGTGCGGTGCGGGGACGCTGCGGAGCCGCCGGGCGCGACGTCCAGATCGGCCAGGGTTTGACCGGCGTCTCGGCCCGCGCGGGCTGGTGAGTGTGGCGAGGGAGGCCGCGGGAGGCTGGCGCGGGGACGCGGGCGGTCAGCGGCCGGGACGGCGCGGGCCCAGGGGGCGGCGGGGCCGGTGGAGTCCGCGCGGTTCGGAGGCCCTCCCCCCCTGTCCAACTCGCCCCGGCCGCGGATCGCGCCCGGCCGCCTGTGTGGCCCGCCCTTGAGGCTCCCGGCAAATGGCGCCCCGACCCCCGGGGACGCCGACCCGGGTGAGACCCCCACCCCCACCTCCACTGTGAGCGCCGAGGAGCCCCGGGGGGGATCCCGGGGAGCGCGGCTCGCACCCTCTGCCTCGTAGGGACTTGGGTAGTTTGGGCGCAAACGGGTTAAAGGACGGCGAGGCATCTCCAAGTGTCTCCGCGGGATAAGCGAAGTTGGTAACTTTTCCATTCATGGAAGTGAGAGGCGCGGAGGCTTAGCGTGGCCCCGGTTAAAGGGAGACTTGGGGATCACCCCCAAAGTTACTGGGTCCAGCTCGGGAGTCCCGGATTGGAAGCAGAACAAGGAACGCACGGCGGCTCCAAAGTCACTCGGGAATACATTTTAACCTGGTCGGAGGCCTGTGTTTTCCGTGGCTCTCCTGCTCCCCTCTCCCTTCTTTGAGTCCCGTGGTAAATCCCGGATAAAAAAGATGCCTGGGAAGGAATTGACCTTTTCTTCCATGATTGCTTTGTTGACTGGGATCCAAGATGAAGTTATTTATGGGCGTATCAAAGAGGGTTAACGTTTTTAAAACGAAGTCTCAAAAAGTTTCTGAGGTTTTTTTTCCTTATTTTGCTTCCTGATGAATTTCAGGCATAGTAAGTTACAGTAACGTGTTTTGCGCGCTTTTATGTTAGTTTTCCCGAACAATCCCGTGTTGACTGAGAAAGAGACAAAGGATACCATGAAGTAGCCCTGTTTGATTTTTCTAAAGCATACAGTTTCGTCGAATCACTCTTCTTTATGCTTAGTCACTGTTTCTTACTGTAGGAGTTTAGTTGGGGACAACATGTTTTGCTAACTTCTGAGATCACCAGTTTGTACCCGATACTTAACATAGGAACATATGCTTTTGTGTGTGTGTGATTCTAGAAATAGTGGGTGTTTTATGAATGATATAAGAAACTGAAACCTATGTATTCCATGTGTTTAATCTCAGTCTGATGTTTCTGAATGTTTATATTTAGGTTTAAGGGTTTTTTAAAATATATTTTTGTCTTAAAATATAAAACACTTAAATAAAATATGCTTTTAAAAGTAATATTGCATAAAATAATTGCTAACACTTCCCATATGGTTTGAGAGATGCTTTAAGGTCATACAAACAGGCTTTAGTTAATGTGTTTACTATTTGATATAGCATGTTTCTAAAATGTAACTGTTGGTTAATCTTCTAAATAAGATTTCAAGACTGCTGTTTATTAAATAAAAGGAATTATTTTTGCTGGGCATTTTCTTGGGAATATCTTTGCATTTATGTCTTATATTCAGTGATAAAAATTGAAGCAACATTTAGAAGTTATATAAATCTGGCTATTGTGTAAAGCAGAGAAACTCCATTTGTGAGTAACTATATTTATATACTGTTGGACACAGAAATTTTCAGAAATTCAGGTTTGCTTTCAAGGTGCAATCATTGCCTCAAGGTCAGAAGCTGAGGCTTCCTAGAAGCCTACTCTTCTTGCCATCTTAGACTGAGTCCTTCCTGCCCATGGAGTAGACCTGTTTTCATCTCTGTATTAATTTAAATAGGTTTTCATCCGAGTATCAAACTTAATTTCAGATCCATGGCCGTGATTTTTTTCATATGTGTATTTAGGGGAGAAAATTGTGAGTAGTTAGGACTTTYGTTTTAAAATTTTTTAACCATGACCAGGTTTAGAAATGGCAGCTGTATGTTTTGATTATATTACATCTGGAGGGATAAGACCATGAAAATAAATTTCCATATCATTAACTCATTTTTATATAAAACCAGAAGCAAAATTTAATAAAATAATTAGAAGATAACTCATTTAGCCTGGTTAGTCTCAGTTGTCAACTTGACAAAACCTTGAGTCTGAGAGAAGAAGCCTCAACTGAGGAATTACCAGGTCACTCTGGCCTGTAAGGATGTCGGTGCTGGACTGTCTTTAACTGCTGTAAGGGGACCTAGCCCTCTGTGGGCAGGACCATCCGTAGGTAGATGGTCCTGGACTCTATACACGAAGCTAGCTGACATCAAACAGTGAACAAGCAAAAACGCAGCGTTCCAGCATGGCTTCTGCTTGAGTTCCTCCCCTGGCTTCTCTGGATAAACTGTGACCTGGGAGGGTTGGCTGAAACAAACCTTTGCCTCCCTGGAGCTGCTTTTGGCCCAGGTGTTTTGTGTATCACCTCAGCAGTATAATGAAACTAGGAAATCAGTGGACTGGGGACGTATGTGCTGTGAGTTGGGAATTTAGTGGGAATTGATTTTCATCATGTGGAGCCATCACCACCACCACCACAGCTTTGACTGCTTTATGTTTGCTGTGTTTTATGTTTACTGTACTCAAAACAGAATCCAAGCCCGTGCATCTGGTAGGCAAGTGCTCGACTGCTGAGCTCCCTAGCTGACCACCACCACCACCACCACCACCACCACCGTCCTTTAAAAGCAGATAAAATGACTGAGATTTGTTAACTTCAAAACTAAGTGCACCTGTTCATTAGTGGGTCAGCAAGTATTTCTGTTTATTACGTTCTAGTACCTCTTACTATGTAAAAGATAAGGTTTTTCCTAGAGACACTTACCTGATAAAATTGTTGATTTTTGGTAATAAACTTCCCTATCCTAATTTTTTGTTTCTGTTTTTGTTTTTTTGTTTTTTTGTTTTTTGTTTTTTGTTTTTTTGTTTTTTTTTTTTGAGACAGGGTTTCTCTGTGTAGCCCTGGCTGTCCTGGAACGCACTCTGAAGACCAGGCTGGCCTCGAACTCAGAAATCCGCCTGCCTCTGCCTCCCAAGTGCTGGGATTACAGGCGTGCGCCACCACGCCCGGCTTTATCCTAATTATTTATTTAGACAAGACTGGGTCCACATCAGCCTGACATTAGAGCATGTTTAGTAGAGTTGTTTCCTCTAATAATATAAATGTAACACTGAGCAACAGGCTCCGCTGATGCCACTTCAGATTTTGAGGTTCTTTTTCTTCGTGCCCTGCTGGGGCACCTGTCCCTGTACAGGCAACAGCCAATACCTTTCTTTTTAAACCTAGAGCTTTTCTCTATATTCAGTTCTCTGAGTTTTTTTTTTTTTTTTTTTTTTTTTTTTTTTTTGGAAGGTCAAAATTGAAGTTACTGTTTGATTTGTCTTTTATTTTGATTTGCTTTTATAAAACATTAGGTTTTATCATTATATAAAATGCCTGGGACATATTAGCTGAATGCTTAGTGTTTGAACACCAGTAATTCTGTATGGCTAATTGAAGTACTTTGTTTTAAATTAATTTTCTGATGCTAGATATGTATAGGTTTTTTTTCATCATGTCATAGTGTATTTTTCATGAAATCAAGGATGTCTGGGAATTTGTTTTCTCGTATTTATTTGTGTATTTACTCAAGTGCACATGAAGTGGAAGCACAGTTGTGAACTCGGAACGTGAGGGTGTATGGACTGGTGTAGTTTGGGTGTTCTTGGAGATTATAGTTTTCCTGTAGAGCTGGATATTAAAAAAAAAAAAAGATTTAAAGATGTATTTTCTGTTGTCCCTGGCACTGCCATAGAATGAACTGCACAGAATAGCATGTGTTTTGTAAGAGATTCGTGCCTTGTCTTGGGTTCTAGGGAGGTCACAAGCTGAAACTAGAGTTGACACACATAGCATAGGATGAGGGAGATGTGTATCTGTGTGTGTGTGTGTGTGTGTGTGTGTGTGTGTGTGTCTGTGTGTCTGAGAAACAGGTAGACATTAGAAACACCCTCAGTTGTATTAAACAACTGTTTTTCTTAGCATATTTTAAAGTTGTGCTAGTTTATGATTATATCATCTCCTTATATATTTTAGTGAATTTTGAGAAATACTAGAAGGTACTACTGTCTTTGTGCCTTGAATGAGACACTCTTGTTTAATTGTATGGGGAAATACCAAGTCCAAGGATTGCTAGTCAGCCCCAGAGTATGAGTTGGCAACCAACTTCTCTTAGAGAAAACTAAAATTATTGTAAAAAAAAAATTCCATCATATACAAATAATTTTTTGTCTAATGAAACTTTTTTAGTAATTCCTTTAAGTGTAGCCTAATAGAAATTGATTTGGGTATGTTTAAAAAGCGCCATTGAGTTTAATAAAGCTCATCTCAAGGTTGAAGCCATAATTTTAATAAAATGTTTTCTACAAGGTCTGGTGGGCCACTGTCTAACTGATAAATTAAGGATTGAACTTTAAAAACCTGTAACACAGGATTCATGAACAGTTTCAAATACCTTGTGAAGGCATTTTAAGTTTTATAATAGTGACCGTGATTATAACAGGGTGGATTTGGAAGAGCTTTAAAGTTTGAAAGTCAGTTTCTCTCCCCAGAAAGGCTATTACTGAACTTTCTTATTTCTTTGTATATTTAACTCTAAGATGGCCTTGACCTAGACCCCTACTTTGTATAGACCTGTCAAGAATGGTTAAATTCATATGTTCATTTTTAAAACATATGGTCAAGCAATGTAATGTGATTTAATAATTATAAAGAGCTAAAAGATTTAAGCTCAAACAAACTAGCTCTAATCGCAAGGTGACTGAGTGTTAGAATAAACTACAAGTAAAATTGTGTAATCTTCATTCGTCAAAGAATGTCTTAGAATTGAATCACCAGTTGTTGAAGAGCTGTCTCGTGCTCTTAAATTCTTATAAGTAAACATGTCTGCTAGTCCACATAAACAGTGATGAGATATAAGATGTACATTTAAGTCCTCACCTCTGTCGCTTAACTAGATAGATGACTTTGGCAGCCACTTAGTACTATTGAACACAG
This sequence comes from Apodemus speciosus, assembly GCA_002335545.1. Taxonomy (NCBI): domain Eukaryota; kingdom Metazoa; phylum Chordata; class Mammalia; order Rodentia; family Muridae; genus Apodemus; species Apodemus speciosus. The sequence goes on from BDUI01019379.1 coordinate 5,090, forward strand.
TTTTTCTCTCAGTTGTAAGAAATTGATTTGGTATTTCTTAAGGATAAAAGAGGTGTGCATTTGATATTGATCTGTTTTCCAAGTCTACTCCAAAAAGCAATAAAATACTATATACACGTTGCTATGGCAACATTTGTATTGAGGGATGTAATGTGGAAGAAGCTACGTATCTTGAAACCCGAACCTTTTGCATTTACCTTTGCATGTGAGTCAGAACTGCAGTGGTTATTATTTATAATACCTTTCGATTAAGTAATATTATCAAGCTGCGCTTTGCCTGGTGTGATTGTATGTTGGTGTGAATAATAACATAAAGTGTCCCCACCACACCAAGTTCCAAAACTCTGCTTGTGTTTTTAGATTTCTCTCTTAGTAACAGTGAAGTTTAACTTCTAGCATGTGAGATAAACTCAGCCTTGTTGTAAAATAAGAAAGCTCCAGCTATTTTCACATTCTAACCCCACCTCAGTAAGGTTTGTCTTAATTCTTATCAAGCATTTTCATTACTTCAATTATTTAAATATTTGCTATAATGAATCTAACATTTCCTCTCTTGTGGTTCTTTTAGTACAACCAGTTTAAATTTAGAGTAAACACTTGCCTATGGATTTTGTGAGAAAATAATATTAAAAGTATTCAATTTATTGTTATTTATAAGCGCAGTTAAGCATAACTTGGTGGTGTTGAATGTGTACCATTTTCCATGGTATCATTGAACAAACATTGCATTATCAACTCAAGACTTTTCTACTAATAAAGAAGACCTCTGTTAATAACAGCCTAGCTTTTATTATTCCTGTTTGAGGACAATTAGTCCTCAACCAGAGAAAAGAGTAACAATTTGTGGAATGATTACCTACCTGAAACCAAGCKAGAATTTAAATACATGCCAAAGTTTTAGCAGCCATATGCACCCAATGAAGAAAAGAGGCTACAGGGTTTTTTGTTGTTGTTTTTGTTTTTTGGTTTTTTTGTTTGTTTTAGAATATTATATACTACAGTATAATTAAGTTTGGAAAATGCTGAGTTGAATTGCCTCTTCAGTCTACAGTAGAAGAGGCTATTTATTTTGAAACTTGAGCATTCTGCGTCTGGAAATAGCTCTAGAGGTCTGGAGTTTGAAAGATTTTTAGGCAGGGTGTATAGATGAGTTTTCATCCTATAGATGGTAAAAGAAAGTTGGAAAACCTGACACACCCAGAAAGAATGCATAGCATGAACAAGAAATGACCTGAAATCCTGAAGAAAAGTACTATTTAAAGAAAAAGACTATGGAGAGAGGGAGAAGGGAAATTGCTTAAGGGTGATAACCCGGAAGTAAGGAAAGAATTAGCAGTCCACCAGGGCAAGTCGAAGACAAAGCCACTGCGATGGGCTGGGGAGGGAAGAATGAAACCGCCATTTCAGTGTTACCTGAGGAAGACAGGAATCATTTAACTCTCACCACTAATAGAAACAAAGAAAGCAATTAAAGATTTAGGGGAAAATGCATTGAATAAGCGCAGTTACAATTAAATTGGCATATTTGGGTTTTGATTTATTTTTGGTATAAACTTTGATGAAATGTTAAAGTAATCAGTTTTAAGATGAGAGCGTGTCTGTAATCCCTCATTATTTGATCGATACTGCTTCTCTACCCTTAATATCAGTGACATTCACTTCCTAAACTTACTAAATGAATTCCATTGAAAAGCACTTACCACTCAGGATTGGCCCAATTCCCATTTGACCTCATTTCTCAGAACTTTATATCATTTCATCACAGCCCATTAATATTAGGAATTTTGAATATGTTTTGTCAATTCATATGCTGTTACTTTAGAAATAAATCAATCTCTTTCTCTCTCTCCCTCTCTCTCTCTCTCTTACTAATTTACCTGGCCTAGCCCTTTCCTATGTGATTTATCTTCACTGTGCTACCATTTTCCTTGTATTGATCCCAAAATATGAAATGATCCAGTATTTTCCTGATAAAGTTGCTATATATTTTAGTTAAGCCAGTGATAATTTGTAGAAATAATTATGACCATATAGGAAGAGGCCAGTAGATAAAGTAGATAAACATAAATTCCTGTGTTTAGAGGGAGGAAAGAAACTAATGATATTTCCGCTGAATGTCATAATGAAATCAATGCAGATTCTTCACAGCAACATGATGAGGGGCCCACAGTGAGGCATACCAAAGTCAGGCTCATTGAAATTGAAAAGGTAAAGTCTAGTAGTCTCTGAGAGTCAGGAGCTAAAAATAGCACTGTGGTTAGAATTAACTTATTTAGTATACAATACTTACTATAGTTTGGGTATTCTAAGTGCTTAAGTTCCTTTAAGATGCACTAATCACGTCAAATTAATCACTTAAATATTTTATGCACTTTATATATTTCATTTTCAATAATAATCAAGCATATCAGTAGTTTGATTTTATTATGCAGTTTTGATTTTATTTACTATTTACATATTTATTTGTCTGTCTGTCTAATGCCTTTACCTTTTTCTGTTTCAAAAACTAGAGCTGGACTGGCCATGATGGAGGAGGAGGGACAGCAGCACTCACACTGTATGAACTGTGTCAGTAGAAGGTGTATGACCAGACCAGAGCCTGGGGTTTCCTGTGACTTGATTGGCTGTCCGTTGGTTTGTGGAGCAGTTTTCCATTCTTGTAAAGCTGAAGAGCATCGACTCTTGTGTCCCTTTGAACGAGTAGCTTGCTTAAATAGTAACTTTGGATGTCCATTTACCCTGGCACGAAATAAAGTTGCTGAACATCTAGAAGTGTGTCCTGCAAGTGTGGTGTGCTGTACTATGGAATGGAACCGATGGCCCGTTAGTTATTCAGACCGGAAATCATATGAAAGTCTAAGCAGAGATGTTGATGAAGTGGCACAATTAGACATGGCTTTGGCTCTTCAAGATCAGAGAATGCTTTTGGAATCTCTTAAAGTGGCCACCATGATGTCAAAAGCCACTGATAAAATATCTGAACCTAGAGAACAAATCTCAGTGAAATCAAGTGTTCAGGAAATACCACGTACTAACGGGTTGGTATCCGTTGATGAAGAATCATATGGTGCACTTTATCAAGCTACTGTAGAAACAACCAGAAGTTTGGCTGCTGCCTTAGATATCCTAAATTCTGCCACAAGAGACATTGGCATGTTAAATACAAGTCTTCATGCTACCACAAATGAAATGGACGAGGAGAACAACAAAGAAAGCTTCCAGGACAGAAACTTGAAAGACCAGGACCACCTTGATGAGGGTGAGAGAGGGGCAGTAGGTGGAGTTGATAATAGTGGCACAAGTCAGAATGCTGCGGCTGAACAGAATGGCTCAAGTGATTTATTATGCGACTTAAATACAAGTTCTTATGGTACTTCTGCTCTTTGTAATGGCTTTCCTTTGGAAAAGATGTGTATACAGGTCAAAGACCAGGATGGAAATTTTCATGGTGATTCCACAGAAGGTAACATAACAAATGGAGAATGTGTGGAAGCAGATGGTACTTCAGAACCTTCCAGTTCACTTTTAGTGGCAGAACAACTTAGGGAAATAAGTCCTTTCAGTGCTTTGCCAGATAGTACATTTCAGCATATCCTCATGCCAGATGAAGATGATGATGAGGACTTATGTTGGAAAAAAGTAGACTTAGGGGACTTGAAGGATGTTAATGGTTCCCCTTTCAGCCATGCGCCTTCATTCAAGTTTCTTTCTAATTCATGGTATATACCAAAGGAAGACAAAGCAGTCGATACATCAGATTTAGAAGTTGCAGAAGATCCCATGGGCCTCCAAGGAATAGATCTGATTACAGCAGCATTACTGTTTTGTCTGGGAGATTCTCCAGGTGGGAGAGGTATATCTGATAGCCGCATGGTTGATGTTTATCACGTTGACTTTGGGACACAGACTTTTTCACTTCCATCTGCAATATTAGCCACAAATACAATGGTTGGAGAAATAGCTTCGGCCTCAGCTTGTGACCATGCCAATCCACAGCTTTCAAATCCAAGCCCTTTTCAGACACTTGGGCTGGACTTAGTTTTGGAATGTGTTGCTAGGTACCAACCTAAGCAGCGTTCAATGTTTACCTTTGTATGCGGACAGTTATTTAGAAGGAAAGAGTTTTCTTCCCATTTTAAGAACGTGCATGGTGACATTCACGCTGGACTCAATGGATGGATGGAGCAGAGGTGTCCTTTAGCTTATTATGGTTGTACCTATTCTCAGCGTAGATTTTGCCCATCAACACAAGGAGCAAAGATCATACATGACCGCCATTTAAGGTCATTTGGAGTTCAGCCATGTGTATCTACAGTGTTAGAAGAGCCTTCTAGAAACTGTGTGTTGGGATTGCGCAGTGACCATCTAAGTAGTCTCCCTTTTGAGGTACTCCAACATATTGCAGGCTTCCTTGATGGCTTCAGTTTATGCCAGCTTGCATGTGTGTCCCGGCTCATGAGGGATGTTTGTGGCAGTTTACTTCAGTCTCGTGGAATGGTAATATTGCAGTGGGGGAAGAAGAAGTATCCGGAAGGAAATTCATCATGGCAGATAAAAGAAAAGGTCAGTTTAATTTTGACTCTTACCATCCAGTAGGCACTTAGTAATGCTATGATACAATATATCTAATAAGTTTTGACAGTGACTATATCCTCCTATAATGTACTAAGTTATCATATTTTAGAAGTGATTATAAAAGACTAACGTCATTAGACTTCTTAGTCACAATCACTGGCATTTCTTAGATTTCTTGAATCTAAATTCTGTTGTAATATTTGTGTCTTCAGATGAGCAGTTTTCATTCCTTTCTTCTCTAACAATTTTGGGACCATGTGACTCCCTGTCCTCTTCTAATTTTGACTGGAACATTTCAGCATGAGAGAGTTGTGGAACTTAGAAAAGGATTTTCTTGGGTCTTCCCTTCAATTGTCTTTCTTTTTAATGGTACTCTTTCCAAGATGAGAAAAAAAATGTAACTGTTACCACAGTCACCCTAGTAAGTAAGTAACCAACAAATTCTGTGGGTGATGGCCTTAATGGGTGGGTGAGGCTGAACTGTGAGATGAGGCATAGCTTAGAGACTTGGTTACCATTTATGGCAAAAGAAGCATGCATGTTATTTAGAAAATCRATAATGTATAACTGTGATTCTACATCAGTATGCTCCTGTTTTCTCTGTTGAGTCTAAACCACCATATACAAGCATCCATTGAACATCTCTGCTTGATTATCCCACATCTTCCTCCAACTCGACATGTCGGCTTACTCTTCCCTCTACCCACTTAAATGCAGGAAGTAGCATCTTTATTAAGCTGCTTAAGCCAGAGATTTGGGAGTTGGGGTTTTGTCTCTTTATTCCCAAATTCTAGTTGGTTGGTCCTTTCACACCCCCCMAGGTTCTCACCATTCACCTCCGGTTCTTTCTGGATTACTACCAGTTTCCTTTTAGTTTCTACTTCAGTTAGGATCTGTATAAAAGGTACAAGTAAATATCTGTGTTTTCCAATAGTTTTAGGTGAGCCCTGTGAAAAGGCGGTTTGATTCCCAAAGGGGTCATGATCCACAGATTGAGAACCTCTGGTCTAAAGTATTATTTATTAGTCTACTTTATGGAGTAAAAGGAGTGGAAGAAAAGTGGGGAGGAAAAGAGAAAGATACTTGGATCATCACCATCTCTAGATTATAAATAGTTATGTTCAGTCAACTAGATAGCAAAAAAAGTATACAATATACGATATTTTAGGAAGTGGCTATGAATTTATAAAGTGATATTTTTAAAAAATTATTCAGTATATCAGGTTTGATGTTATTTTTAATGTTGAATTTTATAAATTTATTTATTGGTTGAACTAATAGTGATTTTATAAATGTCTGACAAGCACAAATAACAATGGATTTACTCCTTTTATTTTTTCGTTATTGGAAACTATATTTTGTGTTTCTCTAGCAATAGAAAAGAAGCATGCAGCTAGAGCAGAGTAAAAAGGGTGTTCTGAGTTTCTGTATATTGGAATATTTAAATCTGAAGTATAATTTTCTTCTAGGTATGGCGATTCAGCACTGCATTTTGTTCTGTTAATGACTGGAAATTTGCTGACATCCTGAGCATGGCTGACCACTTGAAGAAATGCAGTTACAATGTTGTAGAGAAACGGGAGGAAGCAATCCCATTGCCGTGTATGTGCGTGACTCGAGAGCTTACAAAAGAAGGACGTTCCCTGCGCTCAGTTTTAAAACCCGTACTTTAAAACTGTAACTTCACTTGCACATACACGCAAGCACCTGGTATCAGTTCTTTGTAATATGTGACACTTTATTAATGCATTAAAGACTACAACTAGCTAAATTTATTGTCACTATGGATATACTGTTTTGCAGTGACATATATTTTTATAATTTACGATTAGTTAGAAAAATTTTGCCTTAATATTTGAAATGTGTGAAATTGTTGGGACATGCTAGACAGGATGATCTTTTTCTGCATAATGTTAGTATTAATGGTGTGCACATTTAAATTCTGAAATTTTTGCTTCTCAAACTAAAAAGATCTTGACCAAAAATTTAATTCTTTATGTTTTCTATGGATTGAAGCCCATGTTATCAAAAAGCAAAACTTTGAATCAAATTTTTTGTTGCATAGATTTTTCACATAATACATTCAGTTGTTGAAACACTGCCATAAGATTATTATCAAGTTTTCCTGGTACTTTTATAATTATTGATCACAAGTGAAATACAGTACTCACATAAAGGCACGATAATGACTTCATGTCTTTAAAACAACTCACAAAGATACTTTATCTTCTGTTCTTAAAACTCTTATGCGAAAAAATGGTCATATGCAGTTCTTTTTTCATTAAATATCATATCTGAAGAGTCATGGCACAATGTATTATTATGACAGATTCAAGTAAAAAGCAAGCCTGTGAANATAATGTATAACTGTGATTCTACATCAGTATGCTCCTGTTTTCTCTGTTGAGTCTAAACCACCATATACAAGCATCCATTGAACATCTCTGCTTGATTATCCCACATCTTCCTCCAACTCGACATGTCGGCTTACTCTTCCCTCTACCCACTTAAATGCAGGAAGTAGCATCTTTATTAAGCTGCTTAAGCCAGAGATTTGGGAGTTGGGGTTTTGTCTCTTTATTCCCAAATTCTAGTTGGTTGGTCCTTTCACACCCCCCMAGGTTCTCACCATTCACCTCCGGTTCTTTCTGGATTACTACCAGTTTCCTTTTAGTTTCTACTTCAGTTAGGATCTGTATAAAAGGTACAAGTAAATATCTGTGTTTTCCAATAGTTTTAGGTGAGCCCTGTGAAAAGGCGGTTTGATTCCCAAAGGGGTCATGATCCACAGATTGAGAACCTCTGGTCTAAAGTATTATTTATTAGTCTACTTTATGGAGTAAAAGGAGTGGAAGAAAAGTGGGGAGGAAAAGAGAAAGATACTTGGATCATCACCATCTCTAGATTATAAATAGTTATGTTCAGTCAACTAGATAGCAAAAAAAGTATACAATATACGATATTTTAGGAAGTGGCTATGAATTTATAAAGTGATATTTTTAAAAAATTATTCAGTATATCAGGTTTGATGTTATTTTTAATGTTGAATTTTATAAATTTATTTATTGGTTGAACTAATAGTGATTTTATAAATGTCTGACAAGCACAAATAACAATGGATTTACTAAGCCGGGCGTGGTGGCGCACGCCTGTAATCCCAGCACTTGGGAGGCAGAGGCAGGTGGATTTCTGAGTTCGAGGCCAGCCTGGTCTCCAGAGTGAGTTCCAGGACAGCCAGGGCTAAACAGAGAAACCCTGACTCGAAAAACCAAAAAAAAAACCAAAACAAAACAAAACAAAAAAACAATGGATTTACTCCTTTTATTTTTTCGTTATTGGAAACTATATTTTGTGTTTCTCTAGCAATAGAAAAGAAGCATGCAGCTAGAGCAGAGTAAAAAGGGTGTTCTGAGTTTCTGTATATTGGAATATTTAAATCTGAAGTATAATTTTCTTCTAGGTATGGCGATTCAGCACTGCATTTTGTTCTGTTAATGACTGGAAATTTGCTGACATCCTGAGCATGGCTGACCACTTGAAGAAATGCAGTTACAATGTTGTAGAGAAACGGGAGGAAGCAATCCCATTGCCGTGTATGTGCGTGACTCGAGAGCTTACAAAAGAAGGACGTTCCCTGCGCTCAGTTTTAAAACCCGTACTTTAAAACTGTAACTTCACTTGCACATACACGCAAGCACCTGGTATCAGTTCTTTGTAATATGTGACACTTTATTAATGCATTAAAGACTACAACTAGCTAAATTTATTGTCACTATGGATATACTGTTTTGCAGTGACATATATTTTTATAATTTACGATTAGTTAGAAAAATTTTGCCTTAATATTTGAAATGTGTGAAATTGTTGGGACATGCTAGACAGGATGATCTTTTTCTGCATAATGTTAGTATTAATGGTGTGCACATTTAAATTCTGAAATTTTTGCTTCTCAAACTAAAAAGATCTTGACCAAAAATTTAATTCTTTATGTTTTCTATGGATTGAAGCCCATGTTATCAAAAAGCAAAACTTTGAATCAAATTTTTTGTTGCATAGATTTTTCACATAATACATTCAGTTGTTGAAACACTGCCATAAGATTATTATCAAGTTTTCCTGGTACTTTTATAATTATTGATCACAAGTGAAATACAGTACTCACATAAAGGCACGATAATGACTTCATGTCTTTAAAACAACTCACAAAGATACTTTATCTTCTGTTCTTAAAACTCTTATGCGAAAAAATGGTCATATGCAGTTCTTTTTTCATTAAATATCATATCTGAAGAGTCATGGCACAATGTATTATTATGACAGATTCAAGTAAAAAGCAAGCCTGTGAACCTAACTTGAAAATTTTCATGGTATTTTATATTTTTTAGGTATCTCATGTTTGAAAAGAATTAAATATACCTCACTATAAGTTTGAGTTTGGAATATTGTTTGAATAAACTTCAAATATTCAGAATACAAAAGGTTTGACTTTTTGAGGGGCCTTAAAAATGTTCTGCTTTTGATGTTTATAAAACATTTCAAGACATTTAAGACATTATTTCATATTTAAAAATGTGAAAATTCAAAGTCTTTGTAAAATAACATCAAACAAATTTGTCTTGGTTGATAATGTTTATGAATTTCCACAGTTTTGCTTCACATACTTCTCAAAGTAAAAGTTGTGTCTTTTTTGTAAACATCAACAGTGGTAATGAAATAGTCAAAAAACCTATAGATTTCCAGTTGATTGATATCATGTTCACATAATGTGCTTATTTTAAAGAAATGAACATACATTGTCAATATTTAAAAGTAAGTTCTGAAGACAGAGACATTAARTGATTTGTCCAGATAAATTCTGGCATTGGTAAGCTGAAATGGTTTTTAATGTGAAAACTCAAGTGTATATTTTCTTTCTACATTGTTTTGAGAGTACTTTGTGGATACTGATTCGTATGTCCCATATATGGTAGTCAGAGTGAGAAGAGGTCTCCTTGGACATTGTTGATGAATTCTCAATTGCTTRTGATTTGTTTTGACAAAATGTAGCAGTGAAGAATAATCACTTGTTTTGCTTCACCTGTCATTTAACTTGGCAGAATTCATAATTTCAGTGCTTAAATTTCTTTTTCAACTGTGAGGCTGAAATGCATTTTAACACCACCACCACCTCCATCTTTGTTTCTGCCAAAAGGTAGAAGTTAGAATCAAATATGACAGAATTTATCTTTGCTTTTTAAAACTTTTCTGAAAAATGTTTCTATAGTTAGGCAACACAAGCAATTAACCTTTTGTTTTATGTTTGTACTTTTTAAAATTCATCGTTTGTAAGTTTAAATCTATTTCCACACTGAGACATTTAACATTTTTTTCACCTTCTTGACTGGATGAGATGGATATTTTAATAGTATATGTACAATGAAAACTATTTCTACTTTTTTATTTTGTTCAAATAAATATTTTTTTAATTAATTCTGGGTCAAAAAATAATAGTTAAGCACTAGATATGTCTCCAGGTGAGTCGAGCATAATTCAGCTTTTTTCTTAGCGTATTATTCATGTAGTCAGTTTTGAATACCCAGAAGTGTGGATTCTTACTGAAACTTTAAATTTACAATTAYAGACATGGGAACAAATATGGAATCTTACATGAATTTCTGTATAGGAACATAACTTATTCTTCACCGTAGTTAGTATTTAAATGCTGCTGATCTCACTGCCAGTTTAGCTATCAATCCTTCATGTGAAAACAACTTRGGAGACATCGGAACTGAAAACTTGAATGGATTTGCTTAATGAAACAGTTTTAATCCCAATACATAAAATCTTAAATACAATGGCTATGTTTTACAAAAATTGAAATGAACCATATGGTAAGTAAAGTTTAAGAAAATGTCACATTTAAGTTAAAATAGAAGTTGAACATGATGGGGGTTTACAGGTCTATTAGTGTCATAAAAAGTATTCCTCCGGGTTTTTGTTTGTTTTTTTTGAACATTGGTATGAGGTCAGGTGTTTGGATGGCACCCCTGGGTTGTTGCATGAGTACAGTACTGTGAATACTGTGAACTACAGCCRAAATAAAGCCACTTAGAAGCTACTCTACAGCTTTTCAAAGTTTTCCTGTAGTCACAGGCAATAATTTTTCCTAAAATACAGTCAAGATGTGGCCTTCAAAGAACGCTAAAATTTTATCAGGTCAGTTACATTTATTAAAGAAAAGACTGTCTCTTAAAAAGATGTTAGCCCCAGGAACTTTAAAAATGTATAAAGTTTGTTTTCTTTGTCATCACATTATTATGTGTTTAAATAAGTTAACTGAACAACTTAGTAGTTCACCAAAATGAAAACAAGAATTAGATCAGACACTTGAAACCTAACTGCAAACCAATACTGTCACTAACCGAGCAGGTAGGTGTCCAGGCTCAGCAACATTGAGTTGGCAAGGTGCGCTTTGAAAGAACACTTGCATTTCCAAACTGTATTGGAAGCTCGAACAGCGGACCCCTTAGGAGCGGGGCCTGCCGTGTGTCTGGTACTCAGCGTCGCTTCGGTCCATCGAGTGCCGTCACTGGCCGGCCACACTTTGTCCTTCTGGACTTCTGGACCTTCTGATCTCTCCAGGTACACATGTTCACCTTTTTTGGTTTGTGTTTTATTTGACTCTTCCAAAATTGTTTCTTAGAGTTCCGACTGCACATCTGGAATTGGGMGGTTCCAGCTGATTTACGACGGAAGGATRGGTCGTATGTTCTAGAAAGGCTCTTGAGCTGCTCCTCTCCTCTCGGCATTCTCGTTCAAAGATTGTCAGCCTCAAGCTGAGGTCGCCCCATTTTCTTGTAGAAGGGAACGTCCATGGGCCTGCAGAAGTGACAACACGAAGGCACTCGGGCGTGGCCTCAGCTCAGAGTTCCGGAAGATGTGCTGTGTTCGTCGCTGCGAGGCTTCGGGTCTGACCTCCTTCGGCCGAGCTTGAGTCAGCCTCATTTTGTTTGATTAAAGAGTTTTAATCCCAATCTTTCCAGACAACATCCCCTATGTTTTTCCAGTTCCACTTCATTAATACCTACCCCATCTCAGAGATTTTATATTCCAGACTTTGAATTCCCTTGACTGAAGGAGGATTTATTCTCTAACTTTTCTTGACCCTTTTGCCTGTTTCTTTCTTTATTCATTTCTTAGATGTTTCATTTTCATTGTTTTCTCAGACAAATTACAAGTTGTGTTATTTCCTTATTATATTTTTTATTTTTAAAGTAACTTCCTTTGTTTTGTTTTGTTTGTTTTTGTTTTTCATTTAAAAAAGTGAGCATTTCTTCTTGGTTGAGCTTGCTTTTTCGACCAGTCTCAGGTTGAGGAACTCCAGTTTCTGCTCACCTGTCCGTTCTGCAACTTCATTTCTTTTGTTTCTTGTAGCTCCTTTTGCACTTCACTAACATTTTCATATTTTTTTCTCTATAAGTAACTTATACCAACTTGTTTTGTTCTATTAACATCTTAGATGCATGAACTGTATCCTGGATTTCCAGCAGTTTTCCAAAATCATCATAGTTCATTTGAAG
>BDUI01019391.1:23381-35669 GCA_002335545.1 Apodemus speciosus
TTTAATGTAAAACATACCCCTATATGTTTCATAATTACTTATAAAAACGGTTGTTTAGTTTAATTTGAATATATAAGCTACTCAAGGAAACCATAAAAATCTTTTAAAGCTTACTCTTTAATGTAGAATTATGTTTAAAAAGGTTCTCACTTCTATCGGGCAATTTTCCATTGAGGTAAGTAATAATTTGAAGAGAAATTTTAGAATGTTCAACAATAAACAAAAAATCAATATGAAAATAATTCTTGAGAAATTTTTCCTTACTGGGAAGAATGTATAATTCTCACAGAGAAAATTTAATAATTTTAATGTTAAAAAAATCCCTGAGACAAATGTCCTCTAGAATGGTAGAATTCAAGACAAGCAAGAAGGCAAACAAGCAAGCCATTAGTAACCAAATGGTAGCTCATGCTGTATTGCCCTCAGGAAGAGCATCTCAGCTCCAAAATGCATGCAGCTCATAGACACTTTTAAATGTTTCCTATTTTCACACCTTAATTTCATGATGTACCTTTATTACAGTAAAATGAAACTGACTGTGAAAAAATACCCTATATTAGAATGTTGTGAAATAAACTAGGATATAAATGGACTTTGTGACATTCTAAGTTTCTTAAGATTGCTACTAATTCCAAAATTATACAGCTTTCTTTTGTGGTTCTGAGTTTGGAAAAGATATCAATAATGTTGAACAAATACTCTACCAGTAACTCTATCCTCAGTCCTTTGAGCATGCACTTTCACACTTACTTTTAACGTTTTATCAATGAAAATTTAGTTTGCATTGGCAGGTTTCCTGTACCACTGCTAGATTTGGCTTGCAGGTGATTATAAAATGAAATACATGGTTCCTTCTTAATAAAGGGGGGAAAACGAAATGGTTAACAGTGCACAGGGTTTAGTATAAGACACCTAACCTTATGAGCAGAACTTTATGAGAACTGTATTGAGGAATAGTTTAAAGACTCTAGTCCATGAAGCAATTGATGGAAACCCAGGGAATGAAACAAAATGATAAATATTTGTATTAGATCCCAATGGATAAGCAGGACTTCGTGAGAAAAAATGTTAGTAGTCTCCAGGCACTTCAAAAAAGCACTTGGGTTGTACTGAGAATGAAAGGAGGTATCTAATTTGTTGGCTCCAAGTTTGATACAAAAGTATTTCTAAGATAGAAGCTACTTTTGTGTTTTCCAGAAGGTTCTTCTTACCAGTCCAAGAATGATAATGCCCAATCACTTTTGTGCATTATTGCAGTTTTTACTTCATGTTATCTTTCTTTTATAGACTTTATTTGGGAAAGTTGAAGGCATCTATTAAGTTATTTTATGCAATTTATGTATGGCATACTAAAGGATATGGAAGTAGGATGGTTGTAAATATTAAATGTATAGCCTAGGAAAATCATGACAATCCACTTCTCCATTTCAAACATATTTTTAAATCTGCAAAAATTGAGAAAATTTGAAGATATGACAATTTAAAAATGTCAATATCTTGATAAAAATATCAAATACTTCAAATTCATGCTAGGTAATTCTGGAAGCTAGAATCAGGGTTTGTCAAGTGATCAAAGGCAGTAAAAGAAGAATTTGTTCTAGACAGAACTACTGTTTTTGCAACTTTCCCAGACCTATTTCCAAAACTAAGTGCACATGAAAAAGACTATACATTTTCTTTCAATATTAATTTTCCATTTTTCCTGGAATAAAATGTTTTAGCAGAAAGCATACAGTGTACGTATATTTCTTAGCAATGCTTGCCATTTCAGAATATTCATGAGACAAATCATTGGGCAATGAAGAAAAAACAGAACTACAATATAGCAGAACCTAGAAAAAGTCTTTTAAAAGCCAATTTGAGGTAGAGGAAATGATTCAGTGTGTAAGGTGTAGGTCATATGATTGTAGCTGAGTTTGCATTATCAGAATTACAATGTGGTAGCATGGTAATGCCAGGGATTCTACAAAAAGAATGGAGGTCATTAAAGGAGAATCACAGGAAACTCAACAGACAGCTAGTCTGATGTATGGAGTGACAAATAATAGATTTTGCCTTAAAATAATGGATGAAAAACAAAACATGGTGTGGTTTTCTGACTAGGTGTATGTCAGCTCATAAACACCTGTCATAGCACATATTTCCTCACTAAAACATGAGAATATCCACATATACAGAGTCTTAAAAGACAATCAATTTCCACAGTTTGTCCCTTCCCCTCACCTTTTTCTATATGCTTCAGAGTAGGAATTTGTTGGGAGCTCCATCCTTGAAGAAGTTGGTAAAGGTGCAGAATGAAAGTATAATTTAAATAGAAAACAGCATGCAGTGATTGAACATACTCAAGGGTTTTAAGGGGCTATAAATATGTTTCCCTTAATGCATCACTGTATGAACAACTGTAGATTCTGGCCTAGGCAAATTGTAATGGAGCAAAGAACATTGCTGAGAAAAATGTTTTAGCAGAGACTTGATGGTAGTACTTTCAATACTCATCAACAACATGTATTTTTAAAGGTGTATTTAAAGAAAATAAGTTAATGATTTGACAGGGTAAAGAAACACAGAGTAAAGAAAGTCAGTAAACTTGTCCCCAAAATGTGACTAGTATTATAGATACAAAATGATGCTATTATCTATGATGAAGAAGGGAAACATATATATGTAACTGTCATGGGAAAGGATGTATAATTGCTGTAAGAAATAGACTTGGGCTAAATTGTTCCATAGTTAAATCTAGAAATATGTGAATTTTACAGCTACCAACTTTCTTATATGGAGAAAGTAATAAACTGGCCTCTATGTGATGTCTGGCATATGTGACATATAAACCATGTGATCTGTGTGAAATATAATGATTTCTAATTATCTGAAAATATGCAGATGTAAGGTAAATGATCTTGTGTAAAATGGCAACCTGGTAAAAGGCTTTCTATAGATCAGTAGATTCCATATCCTTACCAGTAAAGCATTCCTGGAAAATGAAAAAGTGTACTCCAAGGTTCAATATGAAGTGTTCAAAAGAGAAAGAGAAAGCATCTCTTTATAAAAGCTATTTTTAAAATTCTGTTTGCATCGTTCTTCAGCTTTACCTTTTGCAATTTTAAATATAAATTTCATTCTAATATGACATTTGATGCAGAAAATTGTGTAGAAACATTCATTATTGCAGCTTTACTAAGGAAATACAATTAGCTTCTAGATAAATAAACATAATGAAAATGCTGAGCATAGAAACTGCTCATTCTTGTATTTCATGAAGGTTTGTCAAACAAAAAAAAAACATAGAAAAAAGAAAAGAAAGCAGAGGATCTCCCATCTTCCTTTAACTTCCAATGAACTATTCTTTAGTATTTTTTTTTAAAAAGGTGCCACGCAATATGTATTCCTTCATGTCTGACTTATGTAGCACAGAGCTGAATGATTGTTATTGCTTAAAGTTATACTGCTATGTTTCCATACATATTTATTCACCAATATTTCATTGATTTTTATACCACATTATAAATAATCGATTTACATTTTCAAAACACACTTATTCTTATTTTATTATCCATTTAAAAAGAATTTATGATGCAAAAATCAGCATTATTTGAGCCAGTGTTCTTGACATTTTATGTTCTCTTAAGATAGAACATAAAGCTCAGAAACTTGAATTTAATTACTTATATGCATAGAGGACCCACCCTGAAATGGTGGAGTAAATGAATTTCTCAAGGAGGAATAGAGATTTTATAACAACACTCTCTTTCCTTAGAATAGAACCTTGCTGTAACACAATAATGCCATCTTATGGCTGTCTAGCAATTTGACGTCTAGAAACTGCTTCACATTTTTTATTATCTTGTTTAAACTGTGGTTTACTTTGAGGTTGTGAGAAATAAATTCATGAACATATGACAGATTCATCAGTGCCTTTAGGAATCATAAACATGGCATTATAAAAAAGAAAATAATAGAGAGTGCTGTCATTTTATAGGGCCTTTCTCACAATCATATTTTCATTCTTGAGAATTCTACACACTCTCTCTCTCTCTCTCTCTCCCTCTCTCTCTCTCTTACACACACACACACACACACACACGCACACGCACACGCACACACACTGAAATATGATCATAGTTGTACCCTTTTCAACCAAAACTTTTCCTGCATTTTCCAAACATGCACCCTCTATATACTTTTCTTTGATAACTCATTAAGTCCAATTAATGTTGCCAATAAGCTTATGGGTATGAGGCCATCCACAAACATGCCAGCTTAAAGTGCTTGCTGAAAGAACAGGGGATGGTGTTCCTCTAATACTAAAAGGCATTTCTGTTCTTTGTGATCACCTCATTTCCTACCGATCCTTTGACACATCTAGCCACAGGTTCATTGCTGAAATGAAGTCATGAATGAATCAATCTCATGGTTTGAGATTCAATTCTGATGAGAATATAGCTGGTTAAACATATAACATATATGCTCTATTGGGCATATGGTTGTAGTTTGCCATTTCCATAATTACTGTAAGTCATAGGATTCACAGGTAATTTTTTTCTTTTTCTGGTAGTAAGTTTCTTGTTACAGTAGATTACAATTAGCATAAAGACACACAAAATGTCAGTATGCAAAGAAGAGGACACCAAAGAATGTTAAACCCTAAACAGGAAATCTGTATCACATGCTCTTCCCACAGCTCTGGGATCATTACAGTAGATGGAAAAGAAAGATCGTAAGACTCAGAAATGGTGGATTAAAGAACTGTATTTTTCTGGATACAACAGGAGAGTTGCATATGAACTAACAATTGTAATATTACTCACATGGTCTGTACATGTCCAAACAAGACACAGTTCCATCACAGAAGGTAAAGGCAGGTACAAAGACTTGCCCTAAATAAAGAACTACTGGCAATTAATAGTTTCCAGGTGAAGTAGAGTCTGTTACTTTAGTGATTTGGCCCTGGTAGGTTGACCACACTCCATGACAGGTCCCACCCCTAAAGTATTTGGACAGCATAAAATGTTTTGCTTTGTTTTGTTTTCTAAGAAAACAAACTTGAGTGGGTAATGAACTGGGGGTGGATCTTGGAGTAGATGGAGAATGAGGTGAATATGAACAAAATACACTGAATGATCGTCTCAAAAAACTGGTAAAATACTACTATAAACAGAGTTAAACAGAATTATCAACAGAGCAGTCTCAAATGGTGAAGAGCTACTTTAAAAGGCTCAAAATCCTTAGTCATCAAGGAAATGTGAATCAAAATGAGCCTGATATTTCACCTTACACCAACCAGAATGACTAAGGTCAAGAACTCAAGAGAAAGCACATATACTGGCAAGGATGTAGACCAAGGGAAACAGTCCTCTGTTGCTGGAGGGATTGCAAACTGGTACAACCTCTCTGGAAATCCATCTGGTGGTTCCTCAGAAAATTGGAAATAGTTCCTTAAGACCAAGCTATGCTGCACCTGTGCATATACCCCAAAAATGCTCCGTGCATATACCCCAAAAATGCTCCTACCACATCACAAGGACATGTACTTCAAGATGTTCATAGTAGTCTTATTCATAATATCAGAAGCTGCAAACCACCTTGATGTCCTTCAACTGAAGAATAGATAAAGGAAATCTGGTACGTTTACACAACAGAATAGTATTCAGCTATTAAAAACAAAAGCATCATGAATTTTTCAAGCAAATGGATACAACTTGTGAATACCATCCTGAGTGAGGTAACCCAGAACCAGAAGTACATGCATGACATGTACTAACTTAGAAGGGAACGTTAGCCTTAAAATACAGGATACACACACTACACCCCACAGACTCAAAGAAGCTAAAAAAGAAGGAAGTCCCCATGCAAGAATGCTAAAATTTCACTTAGATAGGGAAATGAAATACTGGTAGAAAGCAGATGGAGGGAGGGAACAGTGTGGGAGAGTGTAGGGGAAGGGGATAAGAGGAGCAGGATCAGGTATGCATGGAGACAGGAGAGAGGCCCAGAGGACCAGGGTAATGAATGGAAATATGCAGCAGCCACGTGTGGGGGGGGACCTTTAGAGAGTCCCAGAAACCTGGGATGGGGGAGGCTCCCAGGATTCAATGTAGGTGGCCTTAGCCAATGTTTCTAACAGTGGGGATATGGAACCTGAAAAGTTCACTTCTAGAAGTCAGAAATAACCCCCAGTGGAGGGATGGGATCACCAATACACCTACAAAACTTTCAACCCCAAAACTCTCCTGTCTAAAAGAAATACAGGGACAAAGATGGAGCAGAGACCGAAGAAATAGCTGACCAGTGGCCTGCCCAACTTGGGATCCATCCTGTGGGCAAGCAACAATCCCTGACACTACTACTGAGGCTATGTTGTGTTTGCAGTCAGGAAGCTAGTGCTGCTGTTCTCTGAGAGGCCCTACCAGAAGCTGACTGAGACAGATGCAGATACTCACAGCCAAGCATTGGACTGAGGTCAATGACCCCTATGGAAGAGTTAAGGGAAGGAATGAAGGTGATGACAACCCCACCGGGAGAACTACGGTGTTAACTAACATGGACCCCTGAGTGCACCCAGAGACTAAGCCACCAACAATAGAGCATAAACAGGCTTATTTGAGTTTAGAGACATAGTTACTTGGATGGAAACCATATGAAATTTCACCAAATTTCTCCATGGACTAGCACTAGTCTTCTTGCTTTTATTATTTCCTCTGTGGTTCAAGGTGAATTGAAAAGAAAATAACTGTTTTACCCTGTTAAGGTGAATACACTGTCTATATATCTGCAGAAGTTGTATGATTATAGTGAAGATGCATCATCAGAAAGGATTCTACATATTTTGCTAAGATGGCATGCACCTAAAGAAACACAGTAATTACTGAGCTTTGAAGAAAACTCAGAAGTACTTAGCAAAAGTACATAGTACAGAATGATGCAAGAAAGAAGAAAAGCACAGGCCACAGGGAAGAGAAGACATTCAAAAAAGTGATGGCTCTGACCTCATTTGCAGACTCCTTCAGTGACTGACAATTGGCCCACAAGGAGTATGAAAGTATCCTAAAGTAACAATGTAAAATTGTATTTTACAGTATGTGTACCAGAATACTGATTTTTCTCCTTTTCATCAACAATGAAATTAGACATTTTATCATATGCTAAAATAAATGTATTACTTTAACTGAGGAGAGATATTTTCACATTTGCAAAAATAAATTTACTATATGGTAAACTGCAAGGGAAGATTACCAAAGAATAGATGCCATATACAGTGACAACCAAATTTGGAAACACATGTAAATATAACGTTATTTATGTATATAATATTATATTAAGTGATAAACTAATATTCAAACTTCAGGGTATTATGAACCACTAATAATCTTGGATTAAGAGTCATAAAACATTTAAAGTGAATCTTGTGGAATATGGTACACTGTATGGTAAAATAAGAGAGGAAACAAAACACTTTAGAAATTGCAAAGCAATTTCATATTACTAACTTAATAATGTATAAGGACCGTAATGCCCACAGCATATAACAAATGTCATGGCTGAACAAATCTTTGTGAATAGTGGTCATGTGAAGGCCTTGTATGGCACATTAATGGCTCAGTGTTTTACTCTACAGGAAATAAGATTACAGGACAAAAGTTATTACAAAAATAAAACTAGATGAATGAAAATTGGAAATATAATAAAGACTATCACAGATGGCAACTGAAATGAGTGTCTGAAATATCTGTTTTGGAGTATAATGTAGCAAATTAAAACCTAAAGTACAAGGCTGGCTAGAAATAGACACATGATAGATAGAAAATAATTTGAATTCTTCCTAAGCAAATGAAGAGGTCTATCTTTAAAGTACAGAATTTAAAATTGGTTTATAGAGTTAGAAAACTTATCAGAACAGAGAAATAGTGGGGGGGTGATTGGGGAATGGGAGGAGGGAAGAAGACTTATGGGACATATGGTAAGGGGGGAACTGGGAAAGGGGAAAGCTTTTGGAATGTAAACAAAGAATATAGAAAATTAAAAAAAAAAACTTGTATCCTAAATTTGTAAAGGAAGAAATAATCCACCTTCAAGTGACAAGAGGTTACTTCATGTATATACCTTCAAAATTAATTCAAAAGTTAAATACTTAAGGTAAGCACTAAAGTTAAATTCAGATCAAATAAAAAGTTTCCACATTAAAAAAATAATGAAATCCCAGGAATGAGATTATAACTTGTGTAAATATCAACTTCTAAATGGAAATAATACATTAAAATGAAGGGCTTTAATGTTGAAATACACTGCTCTATGTACCAAACTTAAAAATACATAGACAGCAGATAGAATTATAGATATATATTTTATACATTATATCAGCTTATTTATGAACAAAACAGCATTCACATTATGTTTAATTTTAGAGAATAATATAATATGCAAACATGTTTATCTCAGTAAAGAATAATTTTAATATATCTTTCCATTAATTATAATGCCCTTGTATTTTACAGTAATATTTCTCCTCTCCTTTTCTGTTGTTTTAAGCAAGGAAACTACTAGAATGTGTTTTAGAGTTTCCCAAAAAATGCTATATAAAGTTTCAGTAAAATTAAAATGCTACCTACCCTTGCCGTTCCTTGTACATTCTATTAAGTTTTTCCCACTGGAAATCCATCTGCGACACTGCTTCCTGTACTTTCACCCTTTCCATGGGGGTGGCACTTTGCAAGGCTGCTGTCTTCTTCTTGTGGATAACATCAATCCGACCTGAGATTTGTTGCAAATTTTCTTTTATATTCTGAAATAATAAAATATATATCATGAAATAAACTGGTTTTCTCTAGAGAGTAAAAAGGAGAAATAGTCCTAGAAAAAATAGTTTTACAATTCTAAATTATTAACCTCATACATATTAGTCTTTCATTCTAATATGTCAACTGTAGTTCCAGGGGATCTGATGCTGATGTCTGACTTTTGCATCCACATACTTATGGTTCATATAAACTCACTCAAGCACACAACACATTTATAATTTAATAACAATGTAAATTATTTTAAAATGGAAATTAATCCGGTTGTTCTGGACAACAGACTAACACTTGTCCAAGATATTACCTTTCAGGAAGAAAGACTTACCTTAAGTTATGCTAAGGAGGTAGCAATTTCAGATCCATTATAAGGTTCTGTTGGGCCTCACTACTTTTCTTAGTCCTGACTCAGAAAGGCTATCTTTTCCTTTTTCTTATCGTCTGACCTTTTCTCTTGGATGCTGGCCAAAGACCGAGTATACTTTCTCTAGTACTTAGGTCAATTTCATTATTTTTCTAAAGTTTTTGAGAAGTTTGGAGAAGGAATAGTATGTCATTTGGTCATGAGTAAAGTTGAATGTAGGTCAGTCATACTCAAGTAGTAAAAGTAGAGACTTTATAAAATATGACATAAGCAATTTATAAAATTTATAAAATATGACATAAGCAATCAGAGGTATTTGATTTTATAAAATGTAAACCCTGTGGGAAAAATAGGCTAGTATAGAGAGGTTAGAGATATTTAATAATGGGCTTTGAATCTCAAACTAAAATTTTTGCATTTAATTCAGTAACTAATAGTGAAGCATGGTTTTATAAATTATGAATTATGGAAACTAATCTGTTCAACCTGGTGAGAATATAGTTCATGCCAATTATAAGCAAATGTTTGAAATATACTTCTAAAAGTAAGAGAAAATTACTTATGGTCTGTATATATTCAAAGCTGGGTAGAATATGATAATTATAAGTGATACAAATTAATTTTGAGTTTCAAAGGTTGTCTTAGTAATTATATGGTATTCTCTTCAACTTCATGTGTATCTTATGATGAGAAACTTAATTTATTTATTCAACACCTTAACTGAACTCTGAGGAAAAAGGACATATCTGCCACATTAGGTACTGACATATGAGGGAAAGGAGGGCGTGATAACACAGAAATAGCCTGTGAATTTACTCATCTTTAAAAATTCACACTAAAACTCCCTACCACAAGTTTTACTTACAGAAATGGTAATCACAGAAATATGTTGTGTTTTAATTGCATAAGAGATGGTTACATGGCTAAAGGGAGATTTCGAGAGAACACAGAAACTTTACATAAGGATGGATCTCTTTAATAACATTGGTGGAGAAAAGAGATTCATTTGTCCAAAGACTAACTTTAAAAAATAGAATATTATAGATTGATTTATTTAGCATAAGTTATGTTTATTGATGCAAGGATTATATATTATAATGCACAGTTGACACTATAACAGAAGTTATAAAAAGTATTAAGACACTAGATTGGATTTGATATTAGTACCTTAAAATCACTCCATCTGATATGTATCTAAGACAGATACGTATGTTTTTACATTTGTCAGGGTTTTTTTTGTAGTACTTCTATGTTTTATGGCTGCAAGCTGTCAGTGTATTTAGGGATGTTGCAATAACCTGACTAGGTCATATGCCAGGAGTTTATACCAAGATGACTTCACTATTGCTTCTGACAATTTGCCTGACTAGGGGAACTTGTATTCAATAGCGGATGATCAGATGCAACTTCAGACTCTAAAGGTCATGAATTTCTTTTTCACTTGGATTCTAATCCAGTACTAAGAATCAAAAGTCTGGTAGGCTTTCTACTATGTTTAAAGAAAGTTGATTATTTACATTCACATTAGAAAAATAGATGGCATTGGCCCATATTTTAGTAGTCAAATGCTTAAAGGACAAAGCTATAAGGACCTATAAAGGCTAATATAAAAAATAGAATCTTACCAACCACAACACAAAAATTATCTGCTTCTGGTTTGATGTGATATGTAAACTTGTGTGTTTGTTTGTTTGTGTGTGTGTGTGTGTGTGTGTGTGTGTGTGAGTGAGTGTATGTGTGTGTATGTGTGCTTGTGTGCTCCTATTCACATGGGAGCATATTGTAAACAAGTACACCAACATATGATACATGTACTTTCTAAGTTTGAGATGTTCCTTGATATAATTTAACTTTCAGCTCTCTGGAAACTAGTAGAATTTCACAGAATAGGTTGTGAACAGTTCTAGCATTCAAAGGCAGGAGAAATTTCTATCTTAAATGAGAAAATCAGAAATTGGGTCAGGGGATGTCACACTCCCTGGATATCAAGATAATCACTACTTGGCTCATTCCCTAGCAAGAGTGTAAAGTGACTGAAATCCACAAAAAAAATCTATCTTTAAAGACTATGAATACTACCATGCCCTAGGCACTGCATACAGAAAAATGATATGAGCACAAAAGAAAAATTTAACATTTTCTAGTGTTTACACTAAAATATAAAACCTATTTTAGTTTGTCTAGAAATAAGTGATCTTTACGTTTTTTGACCCTGCAGAAATGAAACCATAGTCCCTATAGTTGCTATGGTGATAGAAAAATTCATAGGAAAATTTCCATTTTGTTTCCTGAAAAGATTCTAACAATATCTGAAAATATAATGTCAAAATGATGGAGTACCCAGGTTTTGTCAACTCCCTTTGTAATTTTGACATGTCTTACAAAAATGACTACCTCATTTCCAGATTACTATTGATATATGATTTTTGAACCACTCTACTTAAAAGTGATAATTTTAAAAATGAAAGTAAAAAGGAAGCTTTAATTTCTAGAAGGTACTTGTTCCTGAATTAAAACTGTCACATTCTGAATAATTAATAGTTTGAACTATTATACATGACTTCATGTCTTTTTAACTATATTTTATCAGTTGAATAATATTTCAGCTAATATATTGTGAAGAAAGAAAAGTCAGTTTCTTAAAGGAAGATGAAATCCAGGTACCAATGTAAAATTTTTGAATTTATGTGCCACTCTGCTTTTGTTCTTGTATTTAATTGAAAATCATGTTTAACAGACTCATTAATGGCTTAGACATGAGTACTGGCCTTGATCTTAAAGTATATAATATTTTAAAAAATGTGTCCTTCTCAATAACCTATTTCAGACTAGATATGAATAAGATAATATAAGTCTGAAGTATAGTGTTTACTCAAGCTGATAGAATATGAACATTTACAGGCTAAATAATAAATAGAAGACTACAGATAGCATATCTAGGAACCTAAGCAAGGAACTTACCAGCTAATCACATTGAGATAATGGTCTCCAATAACTCTTAATTTAACTATTTAATGTTTTCTCTCATAATAGGTAGATCTCTCCATTTTAGAAAATAAGACATTTAATATAGAGTCATAATAATTCTTTTCCTATAAGCACAGTTACTATAGTGTCTGTTTCGTCCAAATGAAA
>BDUI01019394.1:29473-43482 GCA_002335545.1 Apodemus speciosus
AAAGCACCACATGCAAATATTTTATTACAAATAAAATATAATTTAAAATTTTAAATTTGCTTATTATGTTGGTCTACAGTTTTAATGAGATTATGTTAGTGTCAAATCCTAGACTACTTTAAATGATATACTTAAAGATGTTTTAATGTTAAATGCTCACTGAAAGTTGGACATCTATTGCTGAGAATTTATGATTTCTAAACTTTCTCCAAAGAAATTGTCACTCAAATTTCACTTTTCAAATAACTTATAATTCATATTTTTTATGCCTGTGTAACTTTTGCATCTATTCTTTAATTGAAACAGTAGCTACTTTAAGTCAAAGAATTTAAATTTATCTATGGGAAGAGAAAAATGCCTAAATTAGTTCTCTTACATGTGTGCTCTACATCTATCTAAAGATAAGTCTCGCCAATTCCACAAAGAAAAGGCTCTTAAACATGATCAAATGCCTGTCATAATATTTCATGCTACTTTAGTTATGTCTTTCCCATTTATACTAGTTTTTATAATTACCATGTTCAAGTATAGAAGTAAGGTTTACACATCTCCTCTCATATGAAGTCACTTTTGCTTATTATTTATATCTATTTCTATATTATTAGCATTAGACAGTAGCTCTCAATATTTACGTTAATTTTCTTATGACTTATCAGTGCTCTTAATTTTCATAAAGAAATTAACTCAACACCTTTGATCCAGAGGTGTTGAGGATACCAGGAGAACATGGACCACAGAATCAACTAAGCAGGACTCATAGGAGCTTACAGAGTTTCAAGTGGCAGTCATGGAACCTACATGGGTCTGTGCTAGGCCCTCTGCATATATGTCATGGTTGTTTAGCTTGGGGTTTTGTGGGATTACTAATAGTGGGAGTGGGAGTGTCTTGATTCTTTCACCCATTCTTGGGTACCTTTTCCTCCTACTGTGTGGTCTCATATAGTTTTGATATGAAGGTGTATGCCTAGTTTTATTGCATCTTGTTGTGCTGTGTTTATTGATATTTCTGGGAGGCCTGTACTTTTTTGAAGAGAAATGAAGGAGCAGTGGTTCTTGGGGAGAGGGTAGGTTGAGGCAGTAGGGAGGAGTTAGCAGAGGCAAGGCTAGGCTCAGAGGAGGTGGGGGAGGTGAGGCTGTGTTTGGAATATGTTGTATGAGAATAATAAATAAAAAATTAACTTTAATTCCATCTCATTGGAACACAGACTCGTGGGAGTGGGTAGTGAAGGTCACTGGATCTTTTTTCTCTTCCCAGTGGGCCCAGATAAAAATGGAGAAGAGCCTGAGGAAAAGGAGCTCCAGTGACAGGCCCAAACTCAGATCCAACTCAAGGGGAGGCCCCAAGGGCTGGCACTGTTACTGATGCTATGGTGTGCTTACAATCAGGGGCCTATCATGACTGCCCTCTGAAAGGCAGATGCAGATGCAGATGTTTATTTCCAACCAATTGACAAATACTGCTGATCCATGTGATTGAGTTAGGGAAAAGCTGGAAGAAGCAGAAGAAGCCAAGGAAGAGGGTGACCCCGAAGAAAGACCAGCAGTCTCAACTAATATGGACTTCCAGGATCTCTCAGACATTGAGCCACCAAGCAGGCAGCAAACACCTATACAGCAGAGGATTGCTGAGTCTGGACTGAGTCAGAGAAGATGCACCTAACCATCAAGAGACTTGAGGCCCAAGGGAGTAGGGAGGTCTGGTGGGTAGGGCATAGTGGGGGTGGGGACACCCTCTTGGAGATGGGGTAGGAGAGGACAAGGTATGGGATATGGGTCAGAGGGTAGATCGGAAGGGGGATAAATTCTGGACTGTAATTAAAGAATATATTTTTTAAAAAGAATGCAAAAATTCTTTATAAATATTACATGTAAATATTATATAGATTTTTAAAATTTGTATGTGTTTATGTGTTTGCCCATATAGGTTTATTTGCACTACAAGTGTGTACCTAGTGCCCAAAGATGTAAGAAGGTGTTGTTGGATAACCTGGAACTGGAGTTACATGGCTTTGATTCACCACACAAGTATTGGAAACAAAGCTTGAATTCTTTGAAAGAGCAACAAGTACTCTAAACTGGTGATTGATCTCTTCAATGTCTACATGTAATTTTTAAAAATAATTTCTTCTATTTTTCAACCATATAATATTTTTCTCTCCCCTTTAATCTGTCTAAGCTCCAACCTCTCCCTTATACCTGTGTTCTCCATGATCTCTATTTTTCATTAATTGTTGTTACATTCATATATGTGAATATCTTTAATAAATACAAAGCAATCTACTATTTTCTCTGTTTATGACAGTCTGACAAAAATGCTCGATCCAGTCTTTTCTAGACACAATGTCTCACTGGCTTGCTTGAGTCTCAGCCTCCAGTTTCAGCTTTCYATCTGCTGAATTACAGTTGTGCTCACCATTTGATTTGTAATTGAATAGTTCTTTGAAAAACACATTATAGATTAATTAGATATCAGGAAAAGCATGTTCTTTATCTAACCAAATATCCAAACACATCTCAAATACCAGATGTACAAAATACTGCTCTCAAAAAGGAAGCACACTAGTAATTTTAAAAATTGTGCAATTATCATGAATATTTTAGGCTTGTTTCTCAGCTGATGGGACTTTTATAAAGTGTTGAGCTTGCTTTCTGTTGCTCTGAGAAATGTCATGACACATTAGGGACTATCTTGTACAATCCATGACCATGTTTACTTGAAAGAAATCCAGTTTCTGGTTTTTTGTTTGTTTTGTTTGTTTTTTATTTATATTATTTATATGAGAACATCATAGCTATCTTCAGACATATGAGAAGAGGGCATCAGATCCCATTACAGATGGTTGTGAGCTACCATGTGGATGCTGAAAATTGAACTCAGGACCTTTGGAAGAGCAGTCAGTACTCTTAACTGCTGAGCCATTTCTCCAGCCCTCCAGTTTTTATTTTAAGCTTCTGCCTTGGATTGCTACATGAAAACTAAAACAAACTCTTCCATCCCTACGCTTTTTTTTTTTTTTTGAGTCATGGTCTTTGTCACAATAACACACAACAGACTAGAACATGAAGTGATTGCATTATGAAAGCTATGACTTCATCAATGGATTAGTCCATTGAATATACTTAGTTTTCTGGAACTATGTGAAAATCATAGTATTTAAAGGGGTGAGGATGGATGGGAGCAAATATGTCTGACCTTGGAATGGCACAATTGTTTCTGGACAATATACGTCTCTCTATGTTCTCTTTTTCAGTATAAAATGAGCCACTGTGCTCCACTACATATGCCCTACCCTGATGTTCTCACTCACAGTATGTGGGTATACAAGCACCTGAACATTGACTTCAGTCTCTGAAAATGTAAGAAAAATCAAGCATTTCTTCTCTCATGTTGTTTGTTTAGCATTTGTCAGTGTGAATAGTCACTAACACAGTAATACCTGAAGTTTGCATTTTTCAAACCGACACTAACAAGACTTTTGAAAGATTATTACAGCAGTATCCCAAACTGATTATCTCTCTTCAGCACATTTTATTTTATATCCTACTTTTTGAAAAGGTACTTGCATTGTTGCTATTTGGTTGCTCTCAAAGTACAAAACAAACAAACAAACAAACAAACAAAAAAGACCTGTGCAGCCATCTATGAAAAAATTTATACAATGTATTTAAGCATATATTTCTTATATCTTTGGAATCAAGTTTTCTTATCTGTTTCATTCAATGAACATCCTTAAACTCTCTAGGCATGTTACTTTTATGTAACACAGAGTAGTTTATTTCAGTCTTAGGACAAGTAAAAGCCTTTCCATCTTTCACTTGCTGCCTCACTTACATATTCATGATACAAATGTATTGAGCGATGGTTATTTGACTGGAACTACCATATATTCTGTGGACAAATGGTCAGCAAAATAGTCAGAGAAACTTTCCTCGTAAGAAAAATATACAGGCCAATATACTTGTGAATAGACTCAAGTGATAAATAAAAATGATGGTAAATAGGTAAAGAATAATTGCTAAAAATGGTAAGAGGTTGAATTGTAATTATTGAGATGAAAGTCGGCAGACACAGAGGACATAGACTGAACTATTAAGAAGAATATTCAGAAAATGTGTCAATGGAAATAAACCATGAAAAAAAAATGGAGAAGAGAATGGAGAATTTAGCCCTAGGGAGAACAGGGCAAATTTTAGGAAGAAGCATTATTAAAAGTCACAAAACTTAGGTGGAGACAGGTATGATGGAAGTTAAACAAATTCTATAGAATTATAGGTGAGGGGGTAAGTCAGAAGAGAAGATGTGCAAATTCTATAGGCAGTGAATAAAATAAGGACAAAGGAATAGTTTATCCAAAAGACTAGCATGTCTGAATTATACAATTAAAGAACCATGAAGGCATCAGTGTGATTCCTTTGGGTAAAGGAAGGAAGTCAGAGGAAGGAAAATTGGAGATTTATGATTCATTATCCCCTCCACCACCACTGTGAAAAGAGTATCTTATATGTGTATTTGTACATTATAAGTGTGTCTATATACATACATTACATACTCATATACATACTTACAAACATACATTCTCAGAGGTAGAAACTTTTCTCCAGAAACAAAGAAAAAAAGATAAAAAGGGAAAGTATTGGAGCAGAAGATAAGACTGTTGCTTTCTTAAACCTACTAATGTACGCACAGCACCAGCAGCCTGTTCTTTTCTGTTTCTTCCCTCCATACCTCCCTCTCTCCCTCCCTCTCTCCCTCTGTCTCACCTCCCTCCCTCCCTCCTTCTCTCTCTTCATCCCTCTTTCTCTCCTTCCCTCCTTTCCTCCCTTCCTCATGTCCCACTTTATTTTCCAAAGACACATCTCTCTCTATAGTGGCCTAAAGTGCTAAAAAGTATCCAGTGCCTAGCTATTCTTGTACTGCCTTAGTTCCAAATTTCCTATGAGTGGGTGCCTTCAAATTAGTTCAAATTCATATCTGCATATTATGCTCTTTCACACAACATAAACTCACATAAATGACTCTGGGCTCCCATCTTGAGGCTGCCAGCCTGGTGACTTCAAAGTTGTGTCCCTGAAAATGAAGAGTTCTATACTGTGCATTTGTGTCTTTCAACAGGCACTGTGATTGCTGTCCAAATGTGTAGGAACATTTAATACAAATTCAGAATTTCAATCCTAGCTTTGACAATGATAAGTGGCATCAAGTTTGGGAATACATTCTTTTGGACTCCAAATTTCAAAATTTGTGATTTTCAAACCTATCTTAGAGAGTGAGTCGTAGTCACATGGGTATTCATGAATATTTCATGATTGTTTATGGAGTCTATACTTTTCCCTAGATTGCTACAGACAAATGTGTGCTGTAGTATTATATATTATGGCCTGCACTATTCAAACAAGCATGAAAATTTATCACCTAATAAGTAGATGCTATGTACCTGCAAAGCTATAGAAACACACAAGTGTTCATGAAGACTAATACATTAAGACAGTAAGGGCTTCCTGCTCCAGGGCTGTGAAAGCAAATTCATCTAAACGTGTCATTCCATAAATATGCAGTCTTGTGTTTTATTTTATATTATGAACACATCAGTGTTAACTTGGAAAATTTTAACTGATAGTCTCAAAATGAGATGATTGTAAAACACTTGACTTCAAGTATAACCTTCATTGTCTTATATTAATAGTATTTTTAGGATGAGAACCTGTGTTTTTGTTACTTAGCTTAGAACATCTTTCATACTTCAAGATGTTCCTACCTATATTAAAATATATAAATTCCTAGCTTGAAATATTTACATGTCTGTTGCTTTACAAGTTTGCAGTTTCTTTGAACACATCTTCTTGGCAAAATCATGCCTTCCTCTTGCGTTATATTGTCATGGTGTTGTCAAAGTCAATGATGTAAAAAAAAAGTCTCACTGCATAGTTGTGAAGATATACAGTTTAAAAACCTCTTTGTAAATAGTAGAAAATATTTTTCCTTGAAATCCTAAAAGATTCTCCATGATTAATTATAATAGTGGGGAAGAGGAGAGATGGTACTCAGCCAAAGAAAATGAAAATGAAAATAGAACAAACATAAACATAAAATGTAGCCTAAGATAGCTTGTAAATTCTTGAATTACTTGCTAATTGCAGGTCTTGCCTATTATTGCCAGTGTTTCTGTGGAAGCAACAAACTCTATTCACCTCAGACAAGTTGACAAGAGAACAAAGTATACAGATAACACTAAATTCATACTTGTATCATTGAGTATTTGGGGATTACTTACTGGAAGATGTGTGAAGAATTATTTACAGATTTATTTAAAAAAGTTATGTGACTTAGCACCATTTCCAGCATGGATGAAACATCACAGAAGCTGGGAACTTTCATTGTAGTACCCAACCTGCAGGAAGCTGCACAGCTTACTAAGTTTTCTCCCCATGTTGGTTTGAACTTCTTCCAGGCTGATACTTTTCCTCTTGTATTTCCAGGCAACTCATTTTCGTGCATCTCCAAGGCATCATATTGCTTGTATATACTTGGGGATAAAGGTGAGTCTCATGAATTTGCTCAGTTTCAATGACTTCCTGGGGTTTTTGAGTTGCTTGTTATTATGCTGACAAAACCCTTACATAGGCTCCCCGATTACACTACTGAGATGTGTGGTGCAATATTTTATCTCCTGTCTTAGAATCTCCTGTTCTTTCACCCTCTTTTTATTACCTTTGTATCTAATGTGGCTTCCTTATAAAAACAGAATTTTTTTTTGTTTTTGTTTTTGTTTTTTTAATAATTAGAAATTCTCTCTCCCCTGTTGCCTTTCTTCCCTCCTTACCCTCCTGTGTGGTCCTCATTCCTCTCTATAACCTTCATGGCCTCATTTTTTTTCCTGTTTTAAAATGGGAGGTTTTACTCTTTAAGGAAACTGCTACATAACTGTATACCAAGAACATTTATTGAGGTTATTTGTTTCAGAAGACACACAGTAGTGCATTATCCCTCTTCCTATTTGAAATATGAATCCTTTATAAGTTTTTTGATACTCTATACGAAGAATATTGTCCATACAATTTGTAACACAAAGGAGCTGTCCATGAAGAGGAAAGACTATATTGCCTCTAGAGAAACATGATTAGCAAATATAGATGATGTCCAGCCATGTAGTACAAGAGAATGGGAATTTCTAAACCCTTTTGTTCCAACGGCATCAAACTCATGAGTGCGGCCTTTTTCTTTTTTTTTCAATTGCAGCCATTCTGAGAAAATGTCTTCAGTTTCTTTTCAATTTTATATTTTGTAGTCTTTGCTTTATAAATTTGAAAACATTTTCTTGTTATCAGTGGAATAAGTTACAGGACGGAAAAAAGATGCCAGGAAACATTGTCTCAGGTTGTCAATGAAATAGCATATTTTGGTTTACATTCAAATTGTAAGGACAAAGAAATAATAACCCAAGGAAATATGTTAGGGCTTTGGGGTCACAAGGGCATATTGGCAATTGGGAGCCAAGGAGTATCAGGAAGTCACACCATGCATCAAAACTCACACAAGGGATTTATCTAGGAGAACAGGATTACAGCTGCCTCTAAACAGGAAAGAGAGAAAGCAGAGAATTGGGTGGGCCTTTAGGACCATTCTTATTCAAACCACAACACTTGCCCATGGATTTGATAAAAACTTTCAAAAGGGTTTTGTGATTTCTCTTCTTTTTTTTTCTTAGATATATTCTTTATTTACATTTCAAATGTTGTCCCCTTTCCTGGTTTCCAGCCCTCCCTCGAAAATGCCCTAACCCCTCCTCCTGCTCACCAATCCACCCACTTTGCTTCCCTATCCTGGCATTCCCTTATACTGGGGCATCTAACCTTCTCAGGACCAAGGGCCTCTCTTCACTTTGATGTCTAACAAGGCTGCATATGTTTCTGGAGCCATGAGTCCTCCATGTGTACTCTTTGGTTGATGGTTTAGTCCCTGGGAGCTCCGGATGCCAACAAGTGCTTGCTGATAGGAGCCTGATATAGCTGTCACTAGGAGGCTCTGTTAGTGCATGACAAATACAGAGGGGGACACTCTCAGCCAACTATTGAACTATTGGTCTCCAATGGAGGAGCTAGAGAAAGAACCCAAGGAGCTGAAGGTTTTTGCAGCACTGTAGGAGGGTTTTGTGATTTGCACTGAGTCATTCACCAAAAGAAATTCTACCTGGATTGCTGGCATGATCCAGAGTCATGGTGAGACAGGTGATATAGCACTACCTCAGTTCAGACCAGAAACCAGCCAACCTGAATTGGTCCTTGGGAAAGGAACATTTCAACTAGACCATCATAACTGCCCAGCTTAGCTCAGACTGATTCAGTAGACTGGCAGTTATTAAACAGAGACATGAAAAATGACTGTTTAATGTGGTGTGCCTGTGAGACTTTGAGGTGGTTGGTTACAAAACAGAAGTTAATGGATCCAGCAAGTCTTAATGATCAAAATTAGTGAAGTGACTCAAGACTCCTAAGGGAAGAATTTTAGATGCAAACAATGTGCCTATAACAACTGTATATAAATGATTCTGAATGTGATATCATAGAAGTGCTATCGAGCTAAACTGTGGTAAGAAAACAACCTGTGAGAGACTTGCAAACACTCAAGCAAAACTATAGACACTGTGCCAAAAGGAAATCCAGAGAGTGGTCACTGTGTTTAACTGAAGAATCTATTAAAAAAGTAAAGTGATGTGAACTAAAAACAAAATATAGATATTAGTATTATCGAGTTGATATACAAAAAGTAAAAGAAAGGGGGAAATATAGAAAAAATCAAGTCAAAGCTGATGTGTGATGCAAATCTAAACCTATTTGAGAATAAAAAAAGAAAGAAATTTTAGCTATTAAACCTTACTTTCTTGCTTTTACTGTGAGAAACTGTGAGTGTATTTTATTAACCTTAACTCCAAAGGTATGGAATACTCTCTTGTCCTAGCTCATACTTTCTGAGATTACTGTTGCCAAGGACCAGTCTTGGCATGCAGAGGGGTCCTGAGAGAATAGGTATCTAGGAGTAGTGAAAAGAAGGACTCCCAATCAAATCTTGGATTCAAGCTGATGACCTGTGTTCTGCTTGCTATATTCTAAGAGATCTTTCTATCCATGTCCTGCTTGCGTGCGTGTGTGCGTGTGTGCGTGCGTGCGTGCGTGCGTGCGTGCGTGCGTGCGTGCGTGTGTGTGTGTGTGTGTGTGTGTGTGTGTGTGTGTGTGTGTGAGTTCTCCAAGTAGTTCTCTTCATTTTATCTTAAAACCATTCTCTGGATAGCTCATGTGCTACAGAACACAGGTCCAGTCTTTTATTTACATATCAATCCTCTCATTTACTCCAGGTTTCCTTTCGATTATGCTATGACTCAGCAGCCAATGACCCCAGCTCTTTGATTCTTAAGGAACAGCAAGAATATTTTTTTCTTAACATTGAAAAAGAATTCAGAGATCTGACTACCTTTGTTAAGCACAGAGGATAAACTAGTTGACTGGGACCCTTATGGGGAGGGGGGAATCCGGAAAGGGGAAATAATTTGGAATGTAAACAAAAAATATAGAAAATTTAAAAAAAATTCCAATGCATTTTAATATAAAAATGTTATCTATTTTATCTTTTGTTTATCATTGATGACAAATAAAATCCATCTATGTAGTTTCCAAGTGTATATATCTATAAAACTTACTCAGGAAAAATAGATTGTTTTTTATTTACAGAGATGTAAAACATTCCAAATGAATTCAAGTTCTACTTGAAGTCAGCTGATTCACATGTAGAAAGCTGGCTCATTCACAGTTGGCAGCATTCCTAGCTGAACAGGGTGAATCTCACACAGTAGATAATCAACATAAGTATTGTAATGCTCAGTTTACATATAAAACAAAGAGTATGGACTGGGTGACTGAAACAAAGCAACTTATTGTCTTAGTATTCTGTGATGCCTACTTAGAGAAGATGCAAACAGGGTTTGAGTTTTTCTCTTGGCAAATGGATGACTATCTTGTCACTACATGCTCCTATAGCTGGTCCTTGAATGTCTCTTCTAACAAACATGCCAGTTGCACCAGATTAGCACTTCTTGTATATGACCTCCTTTCAGACATGCCCATACAGTCAAACTGAATATTGGGCACCCATACACCCATATATGCTATGGGTTCCCAATATTCAGTTTGACTGTATATGCTATGGGTGTATGGGTGCCCAATATTCACTTTGACCCATATATGCTATGGGTGTATGGGTGCCCATATATGGATATACTCTTTTGCCATATATGCCTATACTCTTTTGAGTCCTTGCTATAAACTAAGTGATTTAACCATTCTACAGATTTTCACAAATAAATGAAAGAAGGAATTTATCAAAGTGCTTGATCATTGAACCCACTGAAATTGGGGAAAAGCATAGTCACTGATCTAAAGAAAAACAAGGTTGCAATTGCTCCTGATATAAGAAATCTTCATAGAACCAAAGGGGTGGTTGTAATTTGTTCGCTAACCTCATGTCAAAGAAAAGGCTATCTGAACTGTTATACAAGAACTCAAAAGTGAAGTTAGTGTTGGAAAGAATGCATAAATTTCTGTGAGCCTGTCCACATGCTAATGAGGAAAAGAAAAAAGAAAACACTTGAGTAATATGAAGTATGGCTTGATCAATAACAAATATGCTTAGTATTAATATATGCAAATATGTCCTTATAGGCTGATGCACCAAAATAGATAACCAATACAATACCTATATATTTGAAAGATTTACATAACTGATCATACTTAAATACAGACAACCAAAGTGTTCTGAAGTGGACATTTCTGGTTTCTTTGAATACTCAGTTTGTCATGAAACTGTCCTATAAGAGGATATTTTTGCTTAAGCAAACACATAGGAGGATATTTGTTAAGAACAGAAATGTGGTGGGGATTTTGTGTTTTTTTTTTTTTTGTTTTTTTTTTTTTTTTTTTTTTTTTTTTTTTTTTTTTTTTTTCTTTTTTGGAAGCTGCCTGGAAAGGGGGCATGCAANGTCCTATAAGAGGATATTTTTGCTTAAGCAAACACATAGGAGGATATTTGTTAAGAACAGAAATGTGGTGGGGATTTTGTGTTTTTTTTTTTTTTTTTTTTTTTTTTTTTTTTTTTTTTTTTTTTGCTTGGTTTTGGGTTTTTTTGGAAGCTGCCTGGAAAGGGGGCATGCAATGTTTTGTTAGAGCAGATGTTTGAGAGAACATGTGATGTTTGAAAAGGGTATAAATATCACCCAACAGACAGTGAGTGACACTGTGTGGCATTAGTTTTCCTTAATACTCTTTGCTGATCTTCATTGGGCTTTGCTGAAGCTGGTCTTCCCTGATGACACTGAGTGCAATTGGTATACCTTGCTACCTTTGCTGATAATCATTTGTTGTGACTTCGTAGAGAGAAATGCACCAAAGAACTTCTGGTTGTGTTTTGGTGGCTTCTCGCCACTTCTACATACTCAGGCCCATGGATAGATCCTCATGGTTTCTTTTGAATCTAAGTGCCATTGCTGCTTTATGAATGGTGTTTGTGAGTGGATTGAGCTACAGCTGCTGAATCGTGTGAACTGAACTGCTGATATCCTGATGATGCAGATTATATGTGTGCCAAAGAACTATTTCTGAACATGTCCATATCCTCTTTGCTCTATTAATCTTTCCATACCACTACCACTGGTGGGAGGTGAACTAGAAAGGGGGTTAAAGCATTTAAGTACACTTACTCATGTAGGTCTTAAAAAATATAAGACAACAGTGTTCCCTATATATATACCCACAAAAGTAAGTAATTAAAAGAAAGAAAGAAGGAAGGAAGGAAGGAAGGAAGGAAGGAAGGAAGGAAGGGAGGAAGGGAGGGAGTAGAGAAAATGTCCTTGATGACAGAAAATGAACAGACAAGCCTCCAAATAAAGAAAAAGTCATTTATGACTCATTTCAAAGTTTTCCTGTGTTCTCTAATCAAAATGGCTGTTCCTTGTCCCATGAAAAAGATTCCATTTAATAAATCAATTCTCACATAAAAGCAAGTGCCGGAGGAGGAGTCCAGTCAGTCGTGTAGCTGCGGATGGTTATTTCCTTGCCTTCCCACATACAAAGACTTAATTTATTACTATTAAAGGAAGCGAAACAGGTGAACCATTAATACTGTGGATGATCCCTAAGCCTTAGAAAATAGGAACACACGTTGCAGCCGAAAGGAGACAGCATTGATTTCTATTCCTCTTGCTGCTTTTAGCATGCAATAGAGATTAAAACATTGTTTTAAAAACCATATGTTGAATCTATGTGACTTGAATGTTGAATTTGGAAGTCAGTCAACAAATAGCCTAAATCTAGCTTCCAAAACCTTCATATGTATGAGCCTAATGAGAAACACAGCAATGGTTAGTAGGATCAATAACAGACAAAAGAAAAACAGGTCCTTTTAAACTAGTATTTTTTCTTTTTTTAAAATTTTCCTATTTTTTAATGTTTGTATTGAATATTGTTTTCATTTACACTGCCAATGGTAAAGCCTTTCCTAATATCGCCCCTCCCCTAAGACCTCCAACCCCTCCCCCTCCTCCCTCCCCCTGCTTCCATGTAAATGCCCCTCCACCTGACAGACTCCCACCACCTCCCCCTCGGTTTCCCTTTGTTGGGCACTCTGTTGAGCCTTTACCTGACCAAGGACCATTCCTCCCAACAAGATCTTCCTCTGCCACATTTTTGGCTGGAACCATGTATGCTCCTTGGTTGATGGTTCAGTCCATGGGAGTCTTGGGGTGTGGGTGGCCGAAATCATTGTTCTTCCCATGGGGCTGTAAACCCCTTCAGCTCCTCTGGACCATCCTCCAGTTCCTCCATTGGAGACCCCATGCCCAGTCAATAGTTAGTTGCTAGCATCTGCCTCTGTATTTGTAAGGGCCCCTTGTCAGGGCCCCTCCAGAGACAACCATGGCATGGAACAAAATACCCACAGGAGCAATAAGGGAGACAATGTGTGGAGTAGAGACTGAAGTAAAGGCCACCCAGAGACTGCCCTATCTGGGGATTCACCCTATAAACAGTCAACAAACCCTGACACTACTGTGGAGGACAAGAAGTGTATATTAAACTAGTATTTTTAACATTGGAAAATAAGCCTACAGCTGTTGCTAGCATTTTCTGTGATGGTTAAAATAATACATTTTTAAAGGTAGGTTGTGCAGAAGGAAAAAAATACCTTTTATTACTCAAAAACACTGTATGTATAATTTAAATCAAAGAGCTTCAGAAGTAGAAGTGCCTTAAAGGGCATATCTAAGTCCTATTTATGCAGTCCTGACTTTAAGTTAAAAGAAGATCATTGTGAACTGATGTCTAAGCAGAAGGCAATAATGAAAACCTTTCATACAATAAAATATCTTCAGAATTATCTTTTTATTCTGCCTTAGCCAAAAAATCTCTAGTTAACACATACAAAGGACTGGTGGTGACTTTTTCATGCTTTTTGTTTAGCTTTGTTTTATAAATTAAATGACATCATAAAATTTATTTTGATAAAATTTTAAATACCTGCTTAAATATATTACATCCTCCATAAAATAAAATATTACTCTTCACCAAATCGTTAACATATTAGCACCAAGCCATGCCTATTAAAATTGGGTCAAGTAAGCTAGTCTCTGACAAAAAAGACATTTGACTGTAACCTATATTTATACATTCCATCAAAATAAACTGAACAAGCTTCAACTATATAATATATTCTTTAGAATGAAAAAATATTTCATTTTTTTTCTTTTTTTTCTTATCTTTTTTTTCTTTTTTTTTTATTGGATATATTCTTTATTTACATTTCATTTCCCTTTTTCCTGGGTTTCCTGCCCCCCCAATGTCCTATATGTCTTTTTACCTCTCCTCCCCCCATCCCCCTATTCACCCCTTCCCACATCCCTGTTTTTGTATTCTCCTACACTGCTACAATGGGTCTTTCCAGAACCTGGGTCCACTCTTTCCTTCTTGTC
>BDUI01019404.1:11837-24062 GCA_002335545.1 Apodemus speciosus
GAATGCACCTACAGAAAAAGCATTTTTTTTTTCAGATACGAAAGGGCTGTTGTATGTATGAACTCACAGAAACAGCACCTAACTTTTCAAATACTAACCAATTCTGAAAGCACTGAGCATTCAGTCAGTTAAAATATTCTGAAGTCTGGTCCACTTTACAGGAGCTGTTTTAATTTCACAGTTCACAAAGAATAAAAACCCTTTCTGATCTTTGACTCCTAGATCAACACTTTAGGAAAATTGAGTATAAACTTGCCATAATTTCCAGGATTTAGTTCTCAGTAGCTTATAGAAGAATGTGGGGGAATATAAAATATGACACAGTATCAAATTTGCTATCAATAAAGTAAATTTTTTTTAATTTTAAGTTTCTAAGAAGATAACAGTCTAGATTTGGAAATAATCCTGATATTGGACAATATTTTTCTCTTAAAATAATATTTTACAAGTTTATTTTATTCTTTTTCATAAAAATTATAACTATCTTCTATAATTTCATGTACTGTATTAGATGTTTACATGTATCATTTCCTGTTTAAGTAGCACAACATTCCTGCTTAGAGATACTTTTATTCTTTTCCTGAAAATTAATAAATTTTGAACTATGTCTCAAGAATTTTAAATGTGGGGGGAAGATTCAGGGACCTAGAGGGGACCGGAACCCCACAGGAAGACCAACTGAATCAATTAACCTGGACCTTYGGAGGCTCTCAGWGTCTGAACGACCAGCCAAAGAGCACACGTGGACCAGACGTAGGCACTCCACACATATGTAGATGTGCAGCTTGGTCTTCATGCATATCACCCAACCACTGGAGATGGAACTAGCCCTAAAGCTGTTGCCTGCCTGTGCATTGTGTTCATCTAAATCTGCTGCCTTGTTTGGCCTCCATGGGAAAGGATACATCTATTCCTGCAGAGACTTGATGTGAACTTTTTTCTTRCATAATTTAGCTCTCAGTAGGCATTGAACATTCCCACATGTATAACTGTATCATAAGAGATTTAAGGGCTTAGTATTCCAGCTCACACATACTGAACTTGGACCATAAACTCAACATTGTGTAGGAGATTGTTGTTGCATCAGTGTAGAAGAATTCCTGAGGCAACAACTTAAGGGAGGTCGGGTTATTTCAGCTAATTGTATTAYAGGGTTCAGTCCATCATAACTGACAACTCATGGCRAGGAACTCAGTTTGSATGAGACAGGCCTGAAAGAAAGAGTAAAAGGAATCTTAACATTCTAATAAGAGTTTTTAAATTTCCTGTCCCCAATCTGTGAAAGTGATACCACTCATAATCAGAGTAACTGTTTCTGTTAATCTCAGGAAATGTCCTCAAAAACATGCCAAGAAACCCACCTCCAACTCCTAGGGAATTGTGAATCCAGTAAGCTTTATTATGAATATTAACCATCAGGTCTCAATGGAAGTTTTCCACTATTCCTTCCAAGTTTTGCAGAAATGAGTTAATTATGGTCATATCGGCAAGAAAAAGTCAGAAAAGTTGATTTAACCTGCCCAAAGGTATATGAGCCATAGTCTCCTGAAAGGGCCAGATGTTGGATGTTAATATCCAATCTGAGTTGTAGAGAGGAGCAGAACTTTAGAGGTCAGGTATCCTGTGGGGCGCTGGTGACAAGGTATAAGAGAAATGAAGAAAGGAGTATGTGGTTGTCTTATGATGTAAGGAAACTCCCCTACATGGCAATCTGCACAAAAATGGGMAAAGTATAAACTTGACAGGATGTTTTTGACATTTGTTGTCTTTTTCCTGAGAGTTAGTATTTCCTAGYTRGTGGAATTTGTAACAGCTGGGATTTTATAAAGTTATTTSAGCAAGACAGGGGAAGTTCAAAAGACTTTCTCTAACGACTTGGCAATTATTAAAATTTTGGAGGCAGTTTGCAGAAAATTATCAGTTCTTTTAATTCAGAGTCTCCATACTTCAATGTTTAAGCTTCTCTTCATAATGCTCTGCAATTTTCTACACAAAGCTATTCTCAAAAAAAAGTCCTTTCTGCTTCATTGTATTCTTTATGAAGCTTTTTGCCGCCAATACATTAAAAAACTACAGACACCTAAAGAAAGCCTAAATTTCTGGCACAAAACTATCCCTTAATCCTAGAATTCTCTGCCCCCATCCTCCATGAGAGTCCCTGTTCATGTTTCACTGATTCTGAACAAATAAAAACACTTACGTAAGCAAAGGAACCCAGTCGGGGATATGATTTCTGTGTTGAGAAAATCTGAAAATCATCCCTTTTTGGGTCATCTCAGTGTAATATTTTATTTAATAAAACATAGGAACTAAATGGAAAAGTTATTTGCCTATGATATTCAAGGGCACCTTGCTTCTATCTAACATTCAGATATAATTTTATATTGGTTAATAAATTAACAAATGTAACTGTATATAAATGTAGATATTTATCCTTTAAATATGACAAACTAGAATTTTACATTCTACTCTATTGCTTGTAAGTATGGTCTTTAAGAGGTTAACTTTCTGAACCATGGCTTCCAGCAAGTAAGGATATTAGTGCTCCTTCATAAAAATGATAAATTATACTTCTATTTAAGGTGAAAATTATTTCACTATTAATCATCATTATCATATAATGGATAATAATTGTAGATATGCCAATTACAGAATGTCCTGCATAGTGGCAGATCAGACAGTGATGGACCACATATGCAAAGGTACATTCCATAAGACTATTCCAGAACAGAAATGTCCTTACCAATTATTGATTGTGTATCTGTCAAAACCATTGCTCACAGCCATTACTCGTGTCAATGAAAAACAACAACCACGTGAAAAGATACTAGAAGACAGTTTATTCTGGACCAGTATGCATGCTCAAGGCCAARGGACACAGATTCAAGTTTTCCCACATACCATTTTCACCCACCAAGGACGGGATGTGTAAATTTTAAAACTCACAGCACAAAATTAAGTTACAAAGCAGTATGTATACCAAATACATCAGTAGGTCTATGGAGCAAGCAAGGTTCAGTGAGGTAGACATGTTTTCTGTGGTTCCTGTGACCTATTCTGCAGCTTTCCTTGCTTTTACGATTGGTGGAAGTTAGAGGACTGCCAAGTTTAGCAAAACAGTCTAAGAAGTTGTTATAGCAGTCATGACCTAAGAGTGGAGGTAATGTCTTCTAAAGTTTATAAAACAGCCCAGAATAATTTGGGTTCTTGACCCACAATATTCCATATTTCAGTAGTGATGGTCTTCTAGTTAGTTGAAGTCAGGTAGTCTAGACGATCAACGAGGATATGCAGYTGCCTCAGAAACTTCAGCTCAAACTCAAGTATCTGTGGTTGGACTTGTGTCATTTCACCATCTGCCATCATGTAAGAGTATAACAATATGATATTTCCTATATGATATTTTAATCATTATTTTAGAGTATTCTGCTTACAGAGAAAGTTTACTGTAAAACAGTATGTCAAACAATGTGGCAGCAACATCTACCATTATGTGCTTATCACACAATCTTCAAATGATTGACACATAATCTCTAGGCAGGTGTGTACACACTCACTCCATAAGGTTCRCAAAACAAGGAAATCACATATCAGCTTATTTTAAAGGAAGAAATCTGTCAGTAAGTAACCATGACTGCATTTATTATGTTTTCTTCCCTAAGAATAAATGATACAATGTGAAGAAATAGAAAAATGTGGCATCTCTATGACATTTGAATAGAAATAAAGTCGACAATTTCACAAAAGTACTTTGTACTGTCACAATAGTTTTATCTTTTCACAAGAAAATAAGACGACATACTACATTACAGAACTACTGTGAATGTAACCAGTACTCACAGAATAGCTGTACATTTGTAATTGGATTTTCTGTATGCTATATACAAGAGCCCCTGAAAAGGTTTATAATAATAAAGAAATGATGACAATTTTGTTTTCAGGAAGCACTTATTGTGGATCAATCCTGTTCCACTTAAGCTGCCTTGTGTTCCCATCTTAGCAACTACCTCTGGAAGAGTTAAAACTCTAGAAGAATTCACAGGGTTTGAGACCTTGAGAGCTGGTTTCTTGTTTGTTTTGTTTCATTTTAATTTATGAAGTCCATTATATTTCAGAAATGGTTCTGTTTCTCAGAAAAACTACTTATTGCAATTGTCCATGACATTTTCATGTATTCACATGGAATCATCACATACAGAAAAAAAAAAAAAAAACAGATCTTGAAAGAATAAATGAAAAAAGGTGAAAACACTTTACCTAGAATGTCCCAAACACCTGAAAGAATTTTGCATGGAATTAAAAATTACAATTTTCACCAGGAATTTATTAGCTGTTGTAAAACTTAAAGAAATGTATATGAGCACAGGAAGAGGGCTTAGAGGAAAGTGTTGACACATTATCTTGAGGACCAGAGTTTTTCCTCTCAGCACCATGTAAGGGACAGACAGAAATGGTGACTCATCTGTAGTCAAACACTTAGGAGGTAGAGGCAGAGATCCCTGGGGTTAGAGGCTAGCAGTGAGCTCCGGATTGAGRGAGAGATCCTGCCTCAGTTCATTAAGTAGAGAGACGTGTAAGAAGTAAACCAATGTCAACGTCAGTTTTACACTCACACACACACACACACACACRCACRCACRCRCRCRCRCRCRCGCGCGCACACACACACACACACACACAACATAAAGTAGAAATGTGATTTGATTTTCATTGCTGGGTGGCTGAAGGTTTGCATGGTGCCATAGAATATTACACACTAAAGAAATTAATTCTTCTGGAAATAGAGCCACTTAAGATTCCTAGACTCAGTTATTTGTAACAAGTATCAATAAACAACCAGACATATTATCCCACATTCTTTTCTTAATTGACCAAAGTGAGAAAGCGAATGGGAAGCGGAATATTTGAAGACTTGAGTTAAAGCACTATTGCAGATTGACAGGTGGTGTTTAATTTATCTTTTGAGCACCTGTGCCTGTCTGTCTTTTCTTAGACAACATAATGGAGTTCTTTAAATTCTCAGCATGAATGGATTCTTATATTCTCCACAATATAGACATGTTCAAGAGACTGAGGATCTTTATCTTCTAGAACTTTCTATCCTTTTCCTGCAAAAGATATTTCTACAACCTCTTAGCAGCCTGCTAGATCATTTTCAATTCATCCTGATGATGAGCAGAGCTTAAATGTATCATATCAAGTATGAGCAGCTTAATTTAACTCCATTTAGTTAGTAGAGAATAACTGAATAATAATT
Organism: Apodemus speciosus; assembly: GCA_002335545.1. Classification (NCBI taxonomy): domain Eukaryota; kingdom Metazoa; phylum Chordata; class Mammalia; order Rodentia; family Muridae; genus Apodemus; species Apodemus speciosus. Next base: position 17,095 of record BDUI01019404.1, read on the forward strand.
TGTGGGTTTTCATTTTTGTTGCTGATTTTATATTATTTTCCCTTCAAAGCAYTTTTTAAACTTTTATCATTGGCAATCAAGTTGCTGAAACTCAAGAATGAGAGCACAGAGTTTGAATGCAGTCAAAATAGAAAAAGAAAAATGATGTTAATGAGTGAAGGATTAGCAGAACCAACTGTATCATTTTTCTGATTAGTAAAAAATAAAAACATAGTGTTCTTTATTTAACTAAGAGTTTTTTAATGTGCACTTAAAATACTTTAAATAAAAATATAAAGCATGTTTCCTTTTTTGAGATCCATCTTTGTCAGTCACAGTGTATTAAAATTACATTCAAATCCTTCAAGCATGGATTTGTTCTCAATAGAAGTGTAGAACTACACGAGGACCAGGGGTTTTGCCCTACAACGTGATAATTACTCCACCATAATAGCTAACATATCCTGCAGCCCTACTTGTCAAGAAGCCATCAATAGTCATGACTCAGACAGTGCCGAGAATTCATCCAATCTTTTCCCTTCTTTGGTCCTCATATTTGGGAGTCAGTGTTGTTGTAACCTCTGATTCATAATATATTCAGATACTGGATATGAGTGAAAAGGTTCTATTCTTACTGGTTTCTCAGAAGGACACATCATAACGCTGTCCACCTGAGAGATAAAGAAGCCATTGCCACACTTTACCTTAAGTTCCATAYATGACTATCATGATCAAAATCCCAATGCATAACTTTCAGCATTATGATGTGTCCTTCTGAGAGATAAAGAAGCCATTGCCACACTTTACCTTAAGTTCCACACATGACTATCATGATCAAAATCCCAATACATACCTTTYATATGGGTATCTCTGGTACTCCACATACTCTCAGAGGTTAATACTTTGTAGTTGCTATGTCGATGCTGTTAGCAATTTTACCTTTGGAATTTTGTCTTGATGGATTCCAAAGCCTATATCATAGTGTGGCACCCTGAATGCAAGAGCCCTTCTTCCTGCCTTTCCTGGATTCATTTTGAACAACTAGACCTTCAATCCCCCAACAGCTAAGACCTTTATCTGTCTTCTACTCCGCTTCTTCACAGAGGACTCAGTCTTTTCCAGGCAGAGTTTTGGAAAGAAAGGCTATGTTAGACTACAACTTTGCAGCTCTATGCAACTGAACTAGTCACATCCCCACAAGGGCAACCATGACAAGAGGAATCCATTTTCATCAACAAACGATTTACAGAGGTTGTTATTGCTTGAACTGTGTACCTCAAAAATKCATTGTTGTGCAAGCCCTATTAGTTCTGAAAATGATCTCTGAAACTAGTCTTTTCTAATGAGATAACAGGTGATCATTTGGTGGTCACTAATCCAAAGGCATCAGGATCCATATTAGAAGACAGAGAGACGAACAGAAAAAGTGCTGTGTGATGGTGGACATGACTAGAGGGAAATAAATCAATGAACATCAACCTTCAGTGACAGCAGAAAAGCATGGGGCAGGCGTGTGTCTGCCATTACCCCTGAGGTGTGAAAAGGCATGACTTTGTGACACTTCGATGCTCAATTTCRACTCTACAAAATGTTGATAAAATGAATTTGGGATATTTTATTGTAGAGAAATTTTAATCCAGCAACATGACTGCTCTGATCACATCCAAAGACCCTTTAGGTCTTTGTGATCCCACTGGAATGCAGACACACCTTTGACCACTCTTGCTGGCATCCTAAAGTACATACTTTTAATCCCAAACAATGGCATCTAATTGAGGAATAGACAAACTGATAAATTTGACAGAATGCGTGAGAGATTTGGCAGAAGGAGTCAGAGACAGGATCCTCCCAACTCTCAGGAGAAAAGCTCTTTAAGAGCAGCTTTAGTTTAGTCCAGTCAGAGTGAGTGGGGAGTGAATACAGTAAGTGACTTGAGTTTGTTCCTGAGTTCATGCAGTTCAGTGAAGCTCAGCAGAGGCACCTGAAGCCAGAGAATATGGAGGAGCCATAGATTAGAACAAATTGCCAAAGTTGGTTTGAGGCCAAACAGAGCAAAACAGTGAGAAGCTGAGAAAAAAAACAGATTAAATCAGTCAGCTTGGAGAGGAGTTTGAGCCAAAACAACTGAATTGAACCTTCCAGGCAGAGTTCAGAAAGAACTAGAAAGGGTGAGCATGTTCAGCAGTAAGATTCTGAGATGGCAATTCTATCTGGTGAACAAAAGATACATTTAAATTTTATTTTACTTATTTTTTCATTAACTTTACATCCCAGTAGTATCCCCCTCTATCCTCTCCTTTTAGCCATATCCTTAAAATCCCTCCCCTATTACCTTCTCCTCAGAGGACAGAAAGCCCCCACCCCAACCCTGGTTACCATTCCACACAGGGCATCCAGTAGCAATACAAGTTGGCTACTGGGGGAAGGGGAACCAATGGCAGACAACAAAGTTAGAGACAGCCCCTGATCCAGTTGTTGATGGACCCACGTGAAGACCAAGCTGCATGTCTGCTACAAATATGTAATGAACCTAGGTCCAGCCACTGCATGCTCTTTGGTTGGTGGTTCAGTCTCTGTGAACCCTCTTGATCCCAGGTTAGTTGACTTTGTAGATCTTCTTGTGGTTTCGATCCCTCCAGTTCCCTAGTTCCCAAGCTCCCTCAGTCCTATTCCCTACCCTTCCACAAGATTCCCTTGCATCTTCCTGATGTTTAGCTATGGGTCTCTGCATCTATTTCCATCTGTTGCTGGATGCAGCCTCTCATGAGACAGTTATGCTAGGCTTCTCTCTGTAAGCATAGCAGCAGAGTATCATTAATAGTGTCAGAGGTTGGCTCTTTCACATGAGATGGGTTTCAAGTTGGGATAATCATTGGTGGGCCTTCCCCTCAAGCTCTGCTCCATCTTTATCCCTGCATATCTTGTAGGCAGGACAAATGTTGGGTTGAAGGTTTTGTGGGTAGGTTGATATCCCCCTCCCTCAAGGAAGTGGAGAGGGGAGGGGAGGGGAGGGAGGGAAGGGGAGGAGTTCTTGTGGATTTTTTCCCGTGATTTGTCATCTTTCTTTTCTTTCTATTTCTTAAATTCTTTGATCAGTTTATACAAAGTGGGGATCACTGCAGGAAGGGGTCAAAGAGGTTGTAAGAGTCAGAGGTAATGGATGTCTACAAAGATTTCTGTCTTTTTAAAACAAGTAGCACCATGAGTCAATATAATAGACTAGCTTGGGGATTTTTTAAAAGTCAATTTAAATAATGAAATTCACAAAAAGAAAAGTAAACCATTTGCGTCTTGTTGTATTAAGCTATTTGAGGGAAAAAGTCTTGTAAGCAGTCAACTTTTTTCTTTCTAATATAAGTAAATCGTGTGTCTCTGAGAAAAATTCAATCACTGAAGGATTTTTCTCATGCAGTAATTGTCTTAGATACATCTCCCCACCCCTCAGCTACACACCATATCAGAATGAAAATTTTTCAGCCAAATACGGAAAATGAAGAGTCCAAGTACAAGAGCACATCACATATCTAAGCTGCTTAGGAGGCTTGAGTTGCTTGATCACTTGAGCCCACACATTTAAAGTCTACCTGGGAAGTAGATCAAGATCTCGCTTCACATTAAACACACGGAACTAATACCAGACATACTGGTACATACAGAATCTCAGTTCTTGGGAGAGACATGCAGCTCAAGACAACATTGAATCCACATATTTTGCCTCCAAAAATAATTAAAAGTGAATAAACTGAAAGTCAGAGAATTGAAACATCAAATATAAGCCACACATTAGCCTCCAGGTTAAGGTTCAGATTGTCTGGCCCAAACTTCTCCAATTCTCTGTTGAAAATAGTGCTGTGGGGAAATTTTAATCTGCCTAAAATACATTTAACATTACCTGTGTATGTGTTCACAAAACAACATAAATTGCATTTCATGCCGTTACAGTTATCTGAAGTCCGTATAACCTTTTTGCAGTGTGGGTTCAAATTGCAGCTATTGTGAACTGATATCAGCCTGAATTTCAGTTTCCCTAGAGACAGATCCTAACATGAGAATTAAATATTATTAGCTTACATAGGTAAAGAGTACAGGAAATGTCTGTCAGCTTTGGAGAAAAATAGCCTTTCACATTTCTAGAAAGGTTCCTAGACAGTTATGAAGAGTCTCACAATTGCTAACAGAATTCTGACTCACAGACTGAGTCAGTGTTTAGCTTTCAGGAAACGTGTGAACTCACAGAATCTGCCTTATCTTGGAATTTCATTTACCACCTAAAAGCAACAGATCTGGCAGTCAACTAGAAACACAGGACTCTACTGCAATACTTTTCCTCTTTTAATGACGGATCTGTATCTCTCTGTTAGCTCTGAGATAAAAATACAAGACTTCAACAACTTTGAAGATATAAAAACCTAAAATAATAATGTAAATCTCCAATGTAGTACTTTCATCTACTACAAGAAACACTTGCTGGTAAAAAAAAAAAAATCCCTTCCACTTCCCCCTCTATCATGCATGAGTGACTTGTGTGTGTGTGTGTGTGTGTGTGTGTGTGTGTGTGTGTGTGTGTGTCTTGTGAAGTCATCTCTGTGTATATGTAAGTATACAAGGCAGAGGTCAGCATCAAATATCTTCTTCAATCCTCTGAACTGTACTTTTGGGAGAGGACTTTTATTGAACCTGGATTTTATTGAACCTGGAGCACAATGATTTAGGCTAGAGTCCCCACAAGCCACTTGTCTACACATCTCCAATGCTGAGATTGCAAGCATTTGCCACTGAGCCCAGTTTATTGCATAGGTTCTGGGGATCTGAACTCAGGCCCCCAAATTTGCACAGCAGGTACTTTCCTGAGTTACCTCTCCATCCCTAGGGAAGTATTTTTTACAAGAACATCTGTATAGTCTGTGGGATTTGTGGTTTTAAAAATCCAGGTCTCAGAGTACAAGAGCTAAGCATCATCTCCAGGGCTAAATTCATATCCTATAAGATGTTCTCATCTAAGTTGAGGAATACCTTTCAATAAATTAATCAATTAATTCTTATTCCTCATGTAACTTTTTTGTAGTGAAGGCTATCTGAACCTATAATAATCATATTAAGCATGAGATGGTCTGTCTGAAAATATGAGGTCTTATATTCACAGACATATCTTAATGGGCATAATAATATAATTGTATGTTTAAAAAATCATATTTAAATTACTAATAAGAAAACATGGTGATTGCACTCCAGTAGTTCTGTCACTGGCTTCATCTTTAAAACTGGCTGACAGTTTCTGCAAAGTAGGAACCACACATAAATAAACCTTTTACTACAGTGTTATGCTTTATTTTCAGTGTGAAATTGCATTACCTGGGTTATCTTCTATACTGAGCCAAGTTAACAATGGCAAGAAATCCAACTCATTATCAAAAGATAATTTTTGATAATAGACAGTATTAAAATGAATAACCCTTGGACAATAGATACATCATAAGATTAAGTATCTTTGCAACTATCACAGACATGCTGTTACATATATTAAGATTCTTAGGATTCACATTTGTTTTATTTTTAAATATGTGATTGTAAAGCAATATTTCACCATAGACCAAACCCAACTGAGGTTCAGAAAAGTAGTTCAAGAGTAGCTTGAAGACTTGCTATGTATTGAACATTGGTAGAACATTCAAGTAAATCCTGGCAAAGTGTTAGATTTTACATGTCAATGATATGGAAATTCATTTACTACTGATCATTTTTGTCTGATTTTTAATCATTAAATATTATTTATAGCACAAGTTTTAAAAGAATAATTTATATAAATCATTCTGACTACATTGAGGGAGTAGCCACTGGTAAAATTATGAAAATCAGAGTCTTTTTGAGAACTCTATGTTCATACTCGGCAGTATGTCTTTCTTCCCCTTGCTTAAATTATATATCAATATACCTTTACTCAACCCAAATTCTGCTTCATAGAGAAAAGTAAATTATGAAAATTAAATCATATAAGTCTAATGTAAACAAAATAAAGAAGATTTTTGACAAGTACTCCAAGGCATTTTAGGATGCCTTGGCAAAAAGCAATGTATATTAATTTTACTTTAATTCCGCTTCATCTTTTACTCAACTGACACCTTTTTTCACTTTAGGATAAAAGAACTAATAATGGGACCCAAAACCACATAAGTATTTAAGATATTTCTTTGTTTAAGTTATTTATTTATATCCAGTTGGCAGCTTTCTCCTAGTSCCTCCCTCCCACCCCACCCCATCCACCTCTTCTCCCCTTCTACTCAAAAAAATGTGAGCACTCCCCCCTTGGATATCAACCAGTGGTGTTGGCATCTCAGGTAAGACTGGGTGCTTCTTTTATTGAGGTTGGAAGAGGCAGCCCAGTTAGGGGAAAGGGATCCAAAGGCAGGCAATATAGTCAGATACAGACCCTGCTTCTGTTTTAGGAGCCCCTCATAAAGACCCAGCTGCCCAGCTGTTCCATATGTACAGAGTCCCTAGGTCCATCCCATGCATGTTCTCTGATTGGCAGCTCAGTATCTGTGAGCCCCTAAGAGCCAAGGTTTCCTTGCTGTGATCTGGACCTTTCTAGCTCCCTCAAACCTTCTAATCCCTATTTCCCAGGATTCCTCAAGCTCCATTTAATGCTTGGCTATGGGCCTTGGCACTAATTTCCCTTAGGTCCTGGGTGAAGCCTCTCTAATGCTAAGTTCCTGTCTTAATATCATTTATAGCATCAGGGGTGCTCCGGTTAGTACTTAGATGAAAGTTTATTCTTACTGGAAGAACAGGACAACCAAGAGGCTCGTGAGTCAGATTCTTAAATCATAGAGGTTGAGAAAGTCAATATAAAAGGAAAAAATAAGAAATGATAGACTAATGAGATAGCTCAGCAGGTAAAAAGGCACATGCCATCAAGCCTAACAACCTGTGTTCATGCCCAGACCCATATATTGGAAAGACAGAGCTGACTCCTTCAAACTGTCCAAACT
>BDUI01019411.1:9056-27584 GCA_002335545.1 Apodemus speciosus
TTCTTACTGAGCTCAGAGGGTTCCTGCATCCTTACTCCAGAGTGAGACCACTTGCTTTGGAACCTTTCATATTAGCCTATTTTAGCTTATTCCTTTACTTACTGAAGTATAGCTTTAGATAACCTTCAAAGAATTATAATTCAAATCTGCTGTCTTAAAGGTTTAAAAATTATGAAGTAACTTTTATGTGCTCATTTGATTATTGGATTGAGTACAGAATTATTTTCTAAGAATTAATGTTTCTTTTAAGAAAATGGTTGTCATCTAGCACCAGAGGTTAGCATTGTTGTTTGTAATCTTCTCAATTCTGTCAGTGTAAATTACCCTTCCTTTTCTAAGTGTCTGTGTGTGCACTTCTGCAGGGACTAGAAATAGGTGTCAGATCTCTGGRACTAGAGTTTCTCATGGTTGTGAGCTGCCACATAGGTTCTGGGAATTGAACTTTGATCCTCTAGAAGAGTAATCAATTCTTTTAACTGCTGAGCCATCTCTCCAGCATGTATATTCTTTTTTAACAGTAGCCCTCTGAGTCAAACAATTGCTTCCATTGGACAGAATGTGTATCTCTTTTGTTTTTACACYTCCCATTTCAAAAAAAATGATTTTTGCTGATTTTGTAATCTTTTCCACATGTCCAGCTTAATCACTTTTCTGTTTTCTTTAGTCACGAACACTGAGCATGCGATGTACACTTCATTGGTGTCTGATGRGTCGTGCAGCGCCGGCCTCTGTGGCCAGGGTGGCACAGCAGGTTTTCTAGAACCCATCTTGAGTGAATGAGACATAATGGTGTTTGTGAGCAGGTTCTTCTGGTACCTGTTGTTCCTTTCCTTGCTTCTGTGATTTTTGACTTTCAAAGAGGAATCATGTTATATCTGTTCTTCTCTGACCTTAGTTAGTATTAGCTAGTTGAATACTTTCTATGAGCTTATAAATTAATAAAATTTCTTCAAAGACATATTCATATAACATTGGGAAATAGTTCACTAAACAGACTTCAATTGACTATAATGAATAATCCCTTGTTACCTGCAGACATACCTCTCGGAAGAAAGCAACAGGCTTTGCTGCTGTTCATCAGCTACTTACTGAACGCTGGCCTACAACCCCAGTCAACCGGAGTCTTAGTGGCACAGCTACTGAGAGAAATATTGACTTTGAACTTGATATACGAGTTGAGATTGACAGTGGAAAATGTGTGCTTCACCCGACCACCCTTCTGCAGGAGCATGATGATATAAGTTTAAGAAGGTAAGAGACTGCCTAGAAAAGTTACCTGGGATTTAGTAGTCAGAAACACTGTTCATATGTCATGAATTATCACAAACTTTCCCCATCCAACACTACAAATTTTAGAAGTAGCTGATTGAAGTTACAATTTTCATTTGCATAACACAGTTCATTAAAACAAACATCCTTTCTGACAATTAGAAGCAGATATCTGATTTAGAATCTGACAAAATTGTTAATTAAAATAGATCTATAGACTGGGTATTTTAGCTCAGTGGTAGATTGTGTATATATCAAGTAAGCACAGGATTCAATCCCCAGTAGTAGTGCTCATGAACCCGCGCRCGTGCACACATCCAYGCACTCACACACGCATGCACAAACACATGCACAGGCATGCGCACACAAAAATATAAGTAAAGAATAATTTGGAATTCTTTCAACAAGCCCAAATTTCTGTCTTGCCTTTCTTTGTTTTGATTGAAAAGATTTCTGTTTTGAGAATAATGCAGGACTCTTAAGAATTTTGATATGTTTATAAAGAAAGACTAGAAGCAGTTATGCAAATAGGGCCTGCCTATATTGAACACAAATAAGGCATAGCTAAATGGAAATATTCAAGGTATAACTTCAGGATTACCATTAAATGATGATATAAACAGATTTAATATTGGATTTTGGCTATGTTTTGGGGGGTATTGTGTTCACACATGTTATAGTGTGTGCTTTTGTGTATGGAGATCAGACTCAACTTGGGATAYTGATTCTCAGATGATGTCCACTTTGTTTTCTGAGATAGTCTTTCACCAGCTCAGAACTCACCAYGGAGGCTAAGCTGATTGGCCAGAGAGCCTGAGGTGTCCTCCTGTTAGGACCCACCCAGKACTGGGATTATAAGGATGTGTCACCATGATYTATTCTCCAGGGCTTGTGTCTCAAACTAAGGTCCTCAAGGTTGTTGTTGGAAACTCTGTCCTGYGTGAGGTATTTCCTCAGCTCTTTCTTTGAATATTTCTTCTCCTTTTTTCCTTCTTTCCTGGTCAAAGAAATTAATTATGAAAGTAATATGGCAGTTACTAGTGAGTGAAAGGATAGAAATGTGGATAAGAATGGCAGGATATGACAGCTGTTGAAATAGATAATGAAGATTCCCCATCCCATCCCCTTGATTTTTATGTCTAAAATAAAGTACTCTGATGATCAGTCAAATGGAATTTTTATAAAATGAGAGAATAAAAGCACTTTAGACAAGTATAGTATCTTATAAGGGTAATACTGCTGCTTAAAGAATGGCTGGCCGGCTGTTTTGATTGAACCCTGACAGACGGCTCTGTCTGCCTGTGTTTGGTTCAACCTATTATGTTTAAGTGAAACAGGTGTGAATTTAGAAGAGAATAAGGCAGCTGTGCATGGCACACTTGGAATCCCGGCATTCGGAAAGTAGAGGCGGGAAAATGCCTGGTCTTCTTACCATGACTCTGTCACGAAGAAAGTATACTCACATAAATGAATAGAGATAGCTAGTTTTAAAACATATGACATTATTATTATTCCTCTAAGATATTAACCAGTCATCCGTTTCTTAACTGGTTCCTTTTTAAAATATTTTGATTTTGATTTTTTTAATTCACCCCCCCTTTTTTTCCTATAGGAGTTATGATAGAAGTTCTAGGAGTTTAGATCAAGATTCTCCTTCAAAAAAGAAAAAATTTCAAACGAATTATGCTTCGACCACCCATTTAATGACTGGAAAGAAAGTGCCATCCTCTCTGCAGACAAAGCCCAGTGACTTAGAAACAACAGTATTTTACATTCCTGGAGTAGATGTAAAGGTAAAAACTGAATTGTATAGAATAAGAGACTAGAATATTAACAGTTTATTTTCTACTAAATATTTTTCTTTTGCTTATTTTGTTAACGATGAAATTTTCTGACTTATTCAATGTAGCCATAGTCTGAATATAAGAGTATCTAAATTGTGGCTTACCATTTATTCATAGTAGGCTTGCTAAGCCTTGCCTTCTATAATTTCAATAAGCAATAATGTATTTTTTTAATTTCTAAAATTGTTGAATTCTAGACCATTAAGCTTAAAAGAACTTTAAAGACAATTTGGATTAAGCTCATTTTAAAAATGTAAAAGTCAAGTACTTTCCAGAACCTTACAACTGGCTTATTATCAGAAGCTAAGTCTTCAAGACTACGCCTTCTGTGTTTCATGGTATTTCCTCATCTGCAAAATTTTGATTTTGATTTTTTTTAATACAGTTGCATTACAATTCTAAGACACTAAAGACTGAATCACCTAATGCCTCCAGAGGATCTTCCTTGCCTAGAACTCTCTCCAAAGAATCCAAGCTGTATGGTATGAAAGATAACGCAGCATCTCCTCCTCCTCCTCCTTTACCTTGCACTGTCCAGAGCAAGACTAACACCTTACTTCCTCCCCAGCCCCCACCTATTCCCACAGGTATTTAAGAGRCTACTCTGTATTTCTGTCATGTTTTTCTTAATTTTCTCATTTTGCTTGCTCTGTTAAGATTGTTTAATTCCTCTGTTTAAGAAAGGCCATAGACTTGTCAGTAATGACTATCTAAAATCCATATGTAAAAGTATAGGACTACTACATTAGCTTCTTTTTTCAATTTTTATTATGTTAGAATATTTATAATAAATAAACCACATTTTTAGAACAATGTATATTTGCCAGAGAGTAGTTCATGTGGTTTAAGTTTGGGAGCTGTGGTCAGCTAGGATCATATTTACACATTTATGAGCATACTGGTATTATCTGCAATTATTAATTATCTGTTGTGACTTAACCTATTACCCAAAATGTACAGCCTTATCGCATGGCCTATTGAAAAACAAAACAAACAAACAGACAAAAAATACCAAGAGCAGTTTCTCAACTTACAATCTTTCATGAGATTGAAGTCAAGATGCTGGCTAGGTCACTTGAATACTTGACCCTACTAGAAAGATCTTCCATCATGTTCTAGTCATGTGAATGGCTTACTGGTACCCCAATTCCACCCCATGTGGACATCACCAGTAGCTTGGGAATATTTTTATGACATTACAGTTAACATCCTTTGGGTGGAATGATTAAAGGAAATGCTGATTGAACCTGCAAAGCTAAATACCTTAGCTTTAAATGTCATATATGTACAGTTTCTTATTGATTATACAGGCCTTTGAGGACAGGAACTAGAGCCTGAAAGCCTGCAAGGATTTTTGGAAAGCATCTAGGAAATGGATATCATAGCACATGCATGATACTTTACACACACACACACACACACACAAGAATTTCTATCATAGGGACTGTAAGAACTAGGCAAGAATTATTGAAGAAGTTTCATTTAGAAATTTCATATGATATGTAAACCCTTTAAAGTAGTCAGTAAAGAATTATGACAATAATGCCTAGCTAGTGCTTACCGCTTTCCAGTTGACAAAGTATAGCTAGATCCATTAAGAATGAGGCACATACCAGTATTCCATTTTATAAATGGACAAAGTTAGGGAGGGCGTATAGATTTGGGGCATTTTCCTATATTTATACAACTAATTTTGAAATTGGAGATCAAAAACAAAGTTAGCTATGACTTTGTTGGGTACTTTAATTCATTTTATAAAGCAGAAATAGTTGACTAGGAAGAATAAAAGAGTCACGGTCTTCTACGTAGAGACGTATTGTCAGTGTGTACATTCTAAGCATAAGAAATCCAAAGGCTGTGATACCTTCTCTCCACTTCCCACTGATTCATATTAGTTGAGATTTTCTATCTTTTTAAATGAACAAATGACTAGTACCAGCCAAAAAAGTATAAAGTTGATCATTTGGAACATAATGTGTGACCAAGCACAAGTAAGAATAAACATAGTATTACAAACATTAATAATATTTAGTCTAACATTCATGTATCATTTCTATTGGCCTACTTTTACTCTTTTCTCTTGTAGTCTAGATAAAGTACTTCACTTAAGTTGTCATGCAATTCTAATTTCTCATTTGTCATATTTTATTGGGACATTTTATTGAATTCCATTCAATGCATCACATTTATCAATATTCTAGCTAAAGGAAAAGGAAGTGGAGGAGTAAAAACTGCCAAGCTCTATGCCTGGGTAGCACTGCAGTCATTACCAGAAGAAATGGTTATTAGTCCTTGTCTATTGGACTTTCTTGAAAAGGCCCTGGAAACTATCCCAATTACACCAATAGAAAGGAATTATACAGGTAAGTACTCTCCACATATGCATTCTAACTTCAGATCTTATTTCATAGAGCTTCTCAGTGCTATTATACATTGTTATATATTCCTATATAAAACAAAGAACGGAAGAAGAGCCAGGGAGGGCATTCTTGTTTGCAGGTAGAGAATCCAAGCTGTGGTGAAGCCATATTATTTTTTCAAGGTTACAGCTAGATAGTGACAACACTAATGATTGTATGTCCTACATAAATGTGTTTCTTGTGCTGGACTCTATTTACGGGCATGGCATAAGTGCTGTTTTCTGTGTATAGTGTGTGCTGTGGTGGGAGAATTTAATTTGGGGAAATGAACATAAGATTTGAGTAGGCAAGGATATGTAGCCTGACAGACTTCAAAGCAACTTTCTGCTGTTGATATATCTTATATCAATACTAGCTAGAGATAAGGATTTTCTAATGATTTGCCCTTGATAGGAAATAAAAGTTGAACCTAAATATTTTAACAGCGGTCAGCTCACAAGATGAAGATATGGGACATTTTGACATCCCAGATCCTATGGAGGAGTCGACCACATCCCTGGTGTCGTCCTCAACGTCCGCTTACTCCTCCTTCCCTGTGGACGTTGTGGTGTATGTGCGAGTCCAGGTGAGGCTGTTGTTTCTTCATAAAGAAAATATTTGAGATCTTAACATTATTTCCTTTCAGATTTTTCTGAATCATAATCTCATGAATGTTTGGCATCTCTACAATGGCTTACAAGTTTGCTAAGTCCTGAGAAGTATATGTAAAATTTGTATGTATTTACTAGTCTGAGCAGCTTCATAAATTAGGAGTTTTCCATTTTGGGTTTTCAGTCTTCTATAAAACAAAATTAAAATATGTAAGTTTAAACCTTTTGAAAGCATTTTATCTCTATTAGTTTGGCACCATTTGCTCTCACCATTATACTTTCTRGACAGATTTACCATATAATTAAGACCTAATAGTACCTTTTAAGGAGTTTGTATAAAAGTTATGTAGTTTTAAAATATTTTGTTATTTAATTCAGTCTTATCAATGCACCTTTAGGAATATGTATTATCCTTTGATTTAATCCATTTGTTAAAGAAGATTAGGAAGATGCTTATATCTAAACTTTAAGTTCAGAAAACCAGTCAAATAAAATTTTTAAATCAGTCTGTAAGAATAAGAAAAGTGCTGGTGTCATCTGTCGCAGCAATTTTTGACAGCAGCAGTTGGCCCAAAAGATCATCAGTCCAAGACTGGAGTTCTGTACTAACTTATGTTAAAAGTCTGATGAAAATATACTAAGTACTTAAGAGTTTATAAAAACTTTTGTTACTAACACAGCAGTACTTAACCATTTTGACATGTGATTACCTCCTTTAAAAGATTTTAGTATTAACAAAAAWTAATATGGACATAAATATGTTTAAGATTCTGAATTATCCAAATGACGGATGTTCAAATACTTAGTTTATTGTAGACAATATCTCAACTCTGTAGCCCAGGCTGGCACGTTCACTAAGTTGGCATTGAACTTGCAATAATCCTCCTCCCCTAGAACCCTTTAGAACAGGGTGAGCTCTATACCTACARTATTTACCTTCAGAAAGATTGTACCATCCTGTTAATACATTTTGGTTCATATGTCATCCTTCTGTTTTTATAAGTTGTGTCATTAAATTTAATTGCTTTTAAATATCAGATGATTAAACATAATATATTTAGTTAGATATGTGAAATAATTACATATTTAAGAACTGTTCAGTTCTTAAAAATCTTTTCCCCCTGCTTTCTGCACTTTAGCCTTCACAGATCAAATTTAGCTGTTTGCCGGTGTCGAGAGTAGAGTGCATGCTGAAACTACCATCTCTGGACTTGGTATTTTCTTCAAACAGAGGAGAACTGGAAACTTTGGGGACTACATACCCTGCAGAGACCCTATCCCCTGGTAGTAATGCTCCTCAGAGTGGARCAAAGACTTCTGCGAGCAAAGCTGGAATGCCAGGTAGAGAACTGTTAYGTCATCTGGGACAAGGCCAAGTACTGTTCTTAGTAGTTATTCATCTATATTTTAAATAGATTTAGAAAAGCAGACTATTAGGGAATTGTGACATTTGTAGGAAAAATGCCTATAGTAAACCAAAGTTGTAATTATTTCATGTATTAGTAGAATATGAGTCCTCTTTAATTTATATTTTACCTCAACAGTAATTAGATAGCATTATAGCTTTAGCTGGCATGACACTAGAAGCACTATAATAAGAACACTAACAGTTCATGCATCCATGTACTTTTGAATGTTCATGTCATATTGGATTACACATTTTAGGAACAATGAGTTTTGCAACTGGAAATAAAAGATATGCTCTTATGAAGACCTATCCTTATCAAATTTTACCAAGTAGCACCTGTATTTTTAAATGGTAAATTTTGCTGTCTGCCTCACTTGTTTCATTAAAGGTTTGGTTATAAAGTACAGTTGAGGATTTCTTGACTCCTAGCACTCCTCACAAAAGCTCTGTGCTGTGAATCATATAGAAATACAAATTTAAATGAGAGGGCAGYGTCGGCTAGTTTGAGTGGGGATTGACAGTAGACTTGAAATGTCACTTAAACATCAGTTCTTATCCAAGAGCAGCAGATGTGTTTCCGTACTGGATTTCACAACTGAGTCTTCACACCTTTAACTGGAAGTGAGTGGGGAAAGCAGGAASAGTGTGCAGATGTCCAGCCAATCTGAAGACCCTTCTTTCTAGTCAGATCATTTGACCAGAAATGCTACAATGGCCAAGTGGAACACATTAAAGCAAAATATGTGAATGAACTCCTAAACTCCAGTTTCCAGAGAAGCATGAAAACTGTTGAAGGGAAATCAGCCTTCAGATTTAGAAGGTGTCACTTGGGCTTAGGTCCTGGTCTTTTGTACAGTTATCTTGAATTCAACATTTTACCAAATAGCCTTATGTTTGACTTTTGAGAGAGAGCATGTTAGTCCTTGTAGACTTCCTTGTGGCTGATGATGCTGGAATGTCTCTTACTTACAGGCTCTTCAGGATTGGGCAGCCCACTTGGCCGAAGCCGGCACAGCAGCAGCCAGTCGGATCTGACCGGCTCCAGCAGCAGCTCGTCTGGCCTGAGCTTCACAGCATGCATGTCTGACTTTTCCCTGTATGTGTTTCACCCCTATGGTGCAGGGAAGCAGAAGTCCACTGTTTCCGGTCTCACATCTGGATCAGGAGGACTAGGTATATTTGCTCGTTGGCATCTTTGTTAATTTTTTTAAGCTTTCTTTTCTTAAACTACATTACTATGGCTATAAACCAACATGGAAACTTGCATTTTTCTCTTTTGATAATACCTATTTTATCCCTGTTTTATAGTAAAAATATGAAACTAATTCAGATAAACTAATTATACAAGGTTTTAAAACTTAAGGATGCCTGTTAAATGATATGTATAGCATAATATCTATAGATAGGAGTGTTTTCTTAAATTATTAAATTCATTAAAGTATTATCAAATCACTTTGTATAAAATTATAGTCCATAAAAATATTTAAAATATGTAGGTTATGCTTGGTAATTTTAAATGAGATCACTAAACCTTCGTTTAGTAAAACAAAGTCCGTATTTTAAATTTCAGGTCTCATTAGTGAATATTTCTTACAGTCATATAAATAAATACTACCTTTTGTTAATGCAATGAGCTTGCCATGTATGTGGACTTCAACCTGTCTAAACCACTGTGAGAAATGCAAATGCTCCTTAGATTATTCTGTCTAAATTTTCACTAATTTAACTCCTTTTAATTGATAGCATGTTACAGTATATTGGATAATTTTCTTTAGCTAGTTGTGTGTATATGCACCTGTCTGTGTGTACATGTGCATGCATATGGGCACTTTTCTTGTTTTGATTTTCTCAGGGAATGTGGATGAAGAACCCACTTCTGTCACTGGGCGAAAAGACTCACTAAGTATAAACCTTGAGTTTGTAAAAGTGAGCTTGTCTCGGATAAGGCGCTCAGGAGGTGCTTCGTTTTTTGAAAGTCAATCTGTAAGCAAGTCTACAAGCAAAATGGACACTACATTAATCAATATATCTGGTATTCTCTTTTATAGTTTTTAATTAAAATATTATGATTTTAAGCAATGAACTCTATTTTTAATGGTGCTTAAATATTAAGTATACATAAACATTAAGCTTAGTGATAAAGGTAAGAAGCTCAGCCCAACCTACAAGACTCAACTCAAGCAGTTAATGTTAGAATGTGTTCTAGGTAGACATATCCAAGGGTAAATCTGTGCCAAATTAAAGAACAAAAATTCTTTCTATTTTTTATTTTCCTTCTTCTTATGAGTTCATAAAATTTATGACTTTTTATGTGTATCAACTTGTAGATGTTTACAACACTAAAAATGGGGTGCATATCCTTAATAATAAGTCCTACTTTGTATTAGTAGGTCTTAGGCCAACCATTTGTTCTCTTTGAATTGTAACTTGAGTACTTAAAGTTAAGTAAATATAACTATCTTGGGAATTTAGGGTACTAAATGAAAATTTTTATAATAATAATCTCACTAATATAGTATGTTCCCTTAAGCTGATAACCATTTAGGCAATCATTTTTTATATTCCCTCCATACTGCCCAATATACTTTTTTTAATTAAATATTTTCTTTATTTACATTTCAAATGTTATCCCCCTTCCTAGTTTTCCCTCCCAAAACCCCCATCCCTCCTCCCCCTGCTCACCAACCCACCCACTCTACTTCCCTGTCCTGGCATTCCCCTATACTGGGGCATTGAGCCTTCTCAGGACCAAGGGCCTCTCTTCCCTTTGATGTCCAACAAGGCCATTCTCTGCTGCATATGCATCTGGAGCCATGGGTCCCTGCATGTGTACTCTTTGGTCGGTGGTTTAGTCCCTGGGAGCTCTGGGGGTACTGGGTGGTTCATATTGTTATTCCTCCTATGGGGCTTAGGCAAACATTTTAAACCTATGTTTTATAGTAAACTTTTGCCAGGCACTATGCTTGGTTACTAGTACAAACAGACACGAGTAATGCAAGGTCTTACATGTGGACAAAAATAATAATAACACATTAATTTCAGAAAATATCCTTGAAAGTATCAGCATGATATTTTGAAYCATAAAGGCATCAAAAAGGGATATCTTTGGAGCATGCTTTGGCTGCTATGGCTGAATCATAAGGTTTAATCAAACACTTAATTGTACAGAGCAGATGGGGCAAGAGGGAGAAGTCCAGGCTAAAGATAAAGATGATGAAATAGGCCAGTAGCAGACTGAGGACTCAGATTGAACTGAGGGATCAGATATTTATTCTTCAGGTGGTGAGAAGCCATTAGCAGTTTCTAAAGAATTGGGATGATTCTTCAGATTGTTATTTTAGAAAGTCAGTAGTACCACTGAAAATGGGAGGAACAGATACTTGAGGATGCTGTTTAATCAGCAGTGGTGAGTGAAAATCTGATGGAACAGTAAAAAGAGAAAGGTGGAAATAGCTTCAAAGTAAGAGAAGAAAACCTTCAAGTTGCATAAGGAGCAGTAGAGGACAGAGTGGCTGTGAACTTAAGTGACCGGGAGGGGAGTGGGTATAGAATGATTATATAGCAAGCCGTGGGTCAGCTGCTCACCAGGCCTGTCAGTATGTGCTCAGGTGCTCTGTCCTCAAAGTCACTGGCATGCTAATCTAAAGAAGCTGCGGAGGAGGAACAGAAGGGAACAGGGGCAGAAAGGAAAAGATGCCAAGACAGAGCCCCTGAAGAGAACCATAAGGGTGCTTTTCTCGTGGAAGTGTCTGCCCTGAACAAAAAGGGAAATAACTACTCCCTTGCACACAGCTGTTTGGTTTGCAATTCCTTTGTGCAAGTTCATATCCTAGCTCATAATCTTGACCTATTCTCCCTATTTGATGAGCCCTGTGTTACACTAAAAGCTTGCTTTATAGTTAACCTCTAGAACCTCTCTGTGACAGAGCAATAAATAATAGAGACCTAACCATCTCCTGAAGAAAGGACACAGAGTTAATGATTTTGCAATGYACTGTTTYTCTTTACTTTGAAGAAAGATAAAATCACTTGTTAAATGCAATGTATCTTAGTGTTTTGTGCTTTAGAACAGTAGGTATATTCAGCTCTATAATTCCTTGTCTGATAAAGTGTTAAAAGTTTTAGAAGTCTGTTCTAAGCTCTAACAAACCATTTCTGTATCAGCTGTTTGTGACATAGGGTCTGCATCATTTAAGTATGATATGCGCCGACTCAGTGAGATCCTTGCATTTCCAAGAGCCTGGTATAGAAGAAGCATTGCAAGGCGCCTGTTCCTTGGAGACCAAACTGTGAATTTGCCAAGTAAGTGTGCTATGTAACCATAATTAGATTTCTTTTCATTTGGGTTGAAGAAAACAAGACCCATGATTAATAACACAAATTTTGTAAGCTATACCATGTAATTCATTCATTTGTTCAAAAGAATGTCTATTGAACCCCTCTGATGGCCAGCACTAGGCATACCAAACAGACARATACCTTCCCTATTGAAGATTACCCCCCCAACATTTTATTCTATAATAATTTACTCTGTAATCCTTGTAAATTTGGAAGTACAWGTATATATTTATTGAAATAGTTAATTAAAGCATAGGAAAAATGAAAATATTAAAGACATCGTACTGTTTTTGCCTTCATCTCTTTCTTGATTTTACATATTGTTATGTTGAGCTGAAGAGATTATGGTTGATCTTAGATATTGTTATAGATATTATTAAGTTGAGCTGAAGAAGTTGTAAAAATGAATAGTACAGTTGGCCTGATACAGTGGAAAATGTAAAAAATCTTGAGTGGATTTGTTCTCTCTCTAGTAATGCATTTTCTGCCAGAATTTAATAAAACACTGGATTGTTCTTTGCAAATCCTGCCATCTGTGGAAGGAATAAACATTGTAGTTAGAAATAGTATCTGGGTGAAAGAACTTTTATCACTTAATGTTCCTATCTGTGACTTTTGCTTTGTCTTCTACTGTTGTACTAGCATCTGGTCCAGGGACTCCTGATTCCATCGAAGGAGTGAGCCAGCACCTTTCTCCTGAGTCATCAAGGAAAGCATACTGCAGGACCTGGGAGCAGCCAAGNTTCGGTTTCTTAAAAGCTGGAAAGATTTTCATGTGGGAAGTCAGTTTCCTTCTCCCTTTCCCATTTTCTTATAAATCATTCTAAGTTTTCAGTATCTAGAAAAAAAACCTGTAAGATAAGATGAGTGAGACACAAATCTGATCAATATTCTCAGACTGGCCCTTGATACTGGAGTCGTCATGTTACATAGACCAACACAAAGGAGCGCCTGAGCCACAGAACTTGCCACAGCTTGAAAAGGCACATATATTCCACGAGTGGACATCCTGGTCATGGAAAGTGATCCAGCAGGGCTTGCATACACAGCACAACAGCATTTTCACTGATAGTGTTCTATCTGACGTATAAAACGATGGTTCCTCTTCTCAGGGAAAACCAACATTTTAGTGGCTTTTATTCATTGTGTAGAAAACCATTCTTTACTGTGTGCCTTGATTATACACACCTGGCCTCCAATTGTTCAGCAGTCGGTGGAGCCTTGGATGAATCCACACAAGCTCTTTCATTCTGCAGTATTCAAAACCAAACGTTCATCTCTTAATCTGGCCGCCTACGCCATTTCAGTAAAGCTTCTTCAAGATGCTGGTGGTACCAGTGCAGAAAGTGAACGATTCTGTCATGGCGCATCGCTGGTTCTCTCAGTCCTTTGACTTTGCCCTCCCCAAATAGACCCTCTCACTAACAACTGATCCTAGAGGTGCCATCTGAGGTCCCAATACTTTGCTTTGGTCTGAAGTAACCTTAGTGGCCTCAGCTCAAATCAGAAAGATATTGCACTTGATTTGCAATCAATATCTTGCCAACACTCTTGTCTGCTCTCCCTACTCTTTTTTATTTTAGCCAATTAAGATAACAATAGCCCAGAGGTTTTATATTTAGCTTATACTGTACTATTGTACTATTTGYCTAAAACTTTAACTCCTTGAGAACCAGATCCATCTCTAAGTTCCAATGACAACTTTTACCTATTATAACTGTTCTCCAGCTGCAGATGAATGCAGTCAGGTCCCATGTCTGCATTGTCAGCATCCCCYGTGAGGGTGATGTGCTGAGCCAACACAGTAATTCTGCATTGAGTGCCAAGGGATTTAATGTTCAACCTTTCATTTAAGAGTCTGTGGTGCATCAACCACACCCTTCCATCCTTTGTTATAAAGCATACGGCACTGAGCTGAGGTCATGCTGTAGAATTACARTTTTTAGCACCAACTATGAAGTTTCAGGTCAAAAATACCCTCATTTTTTACATGAAATACAAATTCAGGTGTTCTCCAGATCACATTCAATTTCAACAAAACAATCTTATTTGGAGGGTAATCTGAAACCTTAGACAACATGTCAGTCAGCAAAAAGTTTTCCTTTGAATTTTCAGATCTAACACACACGTTCATAATGCTTTGCCTACTACAGGGCAGCCRTGCCCACACCAACRTTGTGGTAGTTATAACCAACGTGTTCAACACTGACATTGYCTTGCTCTACTGAAATCTACAGTAGGGAAGATACACATGTTACATTTCTGAAAGTAGACATGATTGTTAAGTTCCTTAGTAASCATTCTTGGGTCATCTTTCCAGCATCCATTTTTCCCAATGGTTGTAGAATTTTACCTGCTTTTAGGTTAATTCCTCTGTTATTAGGCCAGTCATTTATTTTCATGCATATAATCGGAAAAAATAATACTAAGAATGTTCCGTGTAATACTGAGAGAAGATTTTCTGTTTGAAGCAGAAACAATAAGTAGTATGAATTAAGACCAAGAAATTACATGTGGCTGTCTTCACACCAAGCACAGCCACTTCTTCACACCAAGCACAGCCAGCCTCCAGGTGACACTAACTTGGAGACCACCAGAAATGCCCACATCAAGCAGTGTAGCCCTGACTCCTGAGAAGTGACTTTGTAGCCTTTCTGTGGCTATGMTAAAACAGCCTGAACAAAAACAGTTTGGTGGGGGGAGGGCTTATTTGGCATTGGCTTATACTTTGAGGTCASAATCCRTCACTGAATTAGCTCAGGGCAGGAACTCAAGCAGTAATCGAAGCAGAAACCATGCACCGCTGCTTGCTGGTCTACTCTCCTGCTCACACTGGCTTATGGCCAAGCTCCTTCTCAGCTAGCTTCCTTATATAGCCCAGGACCACTTATCTGAGGAATGGTACAGCTCACAGTGGACTGGGCCCTCCCATATTAGTTACCCATCAGRGCAGTCCCTTAGAGACAAACCAGGTAGAGACAATTACTCATTTAAGATTGTTTACCCTGTCCCAGGTAATTCTAGGCTGTGTCAATTTGACAGCTGATGCTGACTAGGACAAGCAATAAGAACATTGTCTGAGACCAATACTTGTCCCRTTTTCTGTTCTTTGTTTAGCTAATTGAATGGGCTGAAGTTTTCTTRACTGGCGATACCTTCATCACTCARTGAGGTATGTAGGCTGGCACCATTGACATCACGCCGGGGACCACACTGATTGTAGGTCCTCCCAAATCAGAATGTGTATTTGAATGAAGTCCSCRGACAATGCTTAGTCATCAGAGAACTCACAAGCTTTTCTGAGTCGCTTTGCTCATCGCTTYTAACCTGAATCTGCCACCACAGCATCCTTGCCCRGTTCAAAATCTCTAGACATGAAGAAGGTGACCTTTAAGTACTTTTGATGTTGTCTGATAATCACCCTTTCAGAGGAGCCACAAGCAACAGCAGCAACCTGACTGCGAACCTTGCAATAGTCCCTCCCATAGTTCGAGGGGTCTGGGCAACAGGTCCCATGGGCCTCACAGACAAGGTCTAGGATGACCTGTTGATCAACTTGTATTAACCTGTATTTTAGAAGACCAGAGGTTTCACAGACACCTTTCCCTCCAATGTTTACAGTAAAGGAAACCTCCTTAATCTAGGTAATTTATTTAATGAGTAGCTCCAAATATTTGGTTTCTAACTACCAGCAGTCTAATAAAAAAATTACAGGCTATCTTAATTGCACTTAACGAAGTAGGCCTTGCAAACAATTTTCTCTCATTATTTCTAACTGAAGCACACACCTTTGGCACAGTTCTCTCATTATTAATAAACTCAAGTAGCAAGTGTTGAAAAATCTCTGTGCTTCTTGATTTTTTTTTAAATCCTAGCTTTTTTTTTTTTTTTTTTTTATTGAGGATTGAGAGATGGATTAGCGGTTAGGAGCATGTACCGCTCTTGCTGAAGACCTGAGTTTGGTCCTCAGAAGCCCGGTTAGGCAGCTCACAATCACCAGCTCTAGNAACATCAACCACATGGTACTTAGTTCAAATATGTGTTGATCTGGATGTGGTACATGTATGCCAATCATCTCAGCACTCAGAAAGCTAAGAGACGATCATTTCAGTTCCAGTATTCAAGACCAGCTTCAACAACTCAGAGCCTGACTCAATAAAAGGAAGCATTTCATTGTAAAATCGGATTTTTCTACGTATAATCTGATTTCACTACTGGTTTTAATTCATGACATTACCAGCCACATATCTAACAGTCTTTTCCTTCTTTTTAGTTGGACAACTAGTGGTTTGAAAAGCCAAGGCCGACTTTCTGTAGGAAGTAACCGTGATCGAGAGATTAGCATGTCTGTTGGTCTGGGAAGGTCACAGTTAGATTCCAAAGGAGGAGTAGTTGGTGGGACCATTGATGTCAATGCTTTGGAGATGGTTGGTATGTTGGAATTTTACGACTACACAGCATATTTTCAAACATTATGTTTAAAAAAAAAAAAAGAGGTTTAGAAAGTTTAATTTGATAAGTTTTTCCATGAATATTTCTATGGTAAATAATTATTGTTTTTATTTTAGCTCATATTTCTGAACATCCAAATCAGCAACCAAACCACAAAATACAGATTACTATGGGTTCTACTGAGTCTCGAGTTGATTACATGGGCTCAAGCATCCTCATGGGCATCTTCAGTAATGCTGATCTTAAGCTTCAGGACGAATGGAAAGTAAACTTATCTAATGCCTTGGAGTCAAGCATGACCGATAAAAGGTAGTATTAGGGTGTCCCCTTTATGTGACTGCTGTTAACATTTTTTGTTAACATTCAGGGACAGGAGAAGTAGTTTGTTTTTTATCTACAGACTAATTTTTATATTATGCGACTAATACAAAGAAAAGGCTGGGCAGGGRAGGATAATTATTTTTGYATTATTTATATCGTCTCTGAAATTTATTATACAAATTCTATTTCATGCTTTAGTGAGATTTTTGTGCATGGAGATTTGAAGTGGGATATTTTTCAAGTAATGATATCAAGATCAACTACACCAGACTTGATAAAAATAGGAATGAAGCTCCAGGAGTTCTTCACACAACAGTTTGATACTAGTAAGAGAGCTCTGTCGACCTGGGGACCTGTTCCTTACCTGCCACCCAAGACAATGACTAGCAACCTGGAGAAGAATTCCCAAGAACAATGTAAGAACTGGAATTCAACACTGATATATTTGTCGTCTTCCCTGTATGTTATATTCTTAAGTAACACATATGCTGTACTTAGAAAGTATCCTGTGGGCTCTCCATCCCACCCGTTCAGCAGAAAACTGGCTGTGTTCCTCGTAGTGGTGTCAGCTGCCCTTTGGGGAGGTATTACTTTTTACCCTCCACCACCACTTACCTGCAGCATGCCTACTCCCTGACAAAGTTAGATTCCGATTTGTGGCATGGGCTGAGGACGCAGAATAACTGAGTCTGTCTGTCAACCTAGATGTTTAGGCAGGTTATTTTCTTTCACTCAGTAATTAAGGAATTAGCTTGTATTTATTAAGCAACAACTACATGCTTTGGTACTTCTCTAGGCACAAGAGTTGCAAATATGACTATCCCTAATTCAAGAACCTTACATTCAAATAGTGGAGACTATAATTAAATATATAAAAGTCATGGTTTCGGGTAGATAGAAGTGCTTATTTAAAAAACAATGGGAAGAACATAGAGAAGGTGAAAGTGAAATAATGGCTGCTTCAGAAAAGATTACCAGAGAAGCCTTGTCTGAAGGGACATGTTAGTAGAAATGAGTCAGTGGATGAAGGATCTGAGATCGCATGTTGGGGAAAGCTCTGGGCAGAGGGCTGTGGTGGTCTGAAGCTCCTGTTGTCCCTCCTAATTGGCTTACCTGAGAATCACTGATGAACCTGCTAGCATAGTTCTCTAATCTCAACTACTTGGGAAGCTGAGGCAGGAGACTACAGATCAAGTTCAAAGGCAGTTTGGACTACTTAGTGTAAGACCCTGTCTCAGAATGAAATGGTCACAGTAGTCTRGAGGTGTAATTCAGTGGTAGGGCCCTTGCCAGACATGTTCTCAATGGATGCCGGGATTTGAGAGGAAATGAGAGTCATTAAAATATCTTTAAACAGAGCAGAATGATCAGTAAGAAAAATCCTGGACATTACCTCAGGTAAAGGGCAAATTAAGGTTTTTAATATGATGAGTATTATAGTTTTTAAGACATTTGGTATCATTTAGTTTACCTTGGCATAAAATACTCCTTTGCAAATAATCACCATGGCTGCTGTGGGGAGAACAGATGGTATAGGCAGTTAGGGRTGACACAGGGAGGACATTATGAAAATCCAGACTGAAGAGGATGACAGTGGTAAATGTAATCAATAGTGAGCAGATGAGGACAACTCAGTTACTCTTAGTTGGTAACTCTTTACTTATGGTTTTGGGGTTTTCTTGATTCAGGGTTTCTCTACATAGTCCTAGCTGTCCTGGYGCTAACTGTGTAGACCAGGCTGGCCTCCTAAGTGCCAGGATTGAAGGCATGCACCCCTACGCCTGAACAGCTAACTCCTTAATTAATTTTTATCATAGAAATAATGTGTGTACATTGAAAGCAAGCTAGAAAATGTAAACAAAAGTGAAGGGTCACCCTCCTGCCTC
>BDUI01019413.1:11899-30703 GCA_002335545.1 Apodemus speciosus
GACTGTAAATAGTTCCATTTTCACCTTCTTAATACTAAAATGAAAATTGCATTTCAATAAGAGTTCCAGAGGTGGTAAACTACATAAACCCATTGCAATGCCCCTAGTCAATATTACATTTTGCACTTTGTAAGATGTTTAGAGGGTAGAATCTGGGCTACATGCTCTGATTGCAAGCATATAAAGTGCACAGAATACAAGTGATACCAGGAGGTGATAGATATATTTGGTGCCTTGACCATGGTAAAAGAACCGCAAGTATGTGTGAATGTCCAAACTCATCAAAATATAATATATATTACTAATACATATTAATTATAATATATATAAAATAGTATGCTATATACATATATATGAAATTGTCTCTAACAGTACTTTCCAATAAAGTTTCTGAAAGACTCAGTGGGAAGTGGTGAGAAGAACAGCATGGAGCAGCAGATGCTAGATCCTGGAGGATGACAGAGAAAGCTCACCACATTTGATGAAGGCACCTCACCTCTATTCACAACTGGCTTACAGAACTTACAGTAGCCAAAACCTCTACATTATGGTTTTCTACACCAAGCCAGATTAACAGCACAGCACTCTGATTCTTGATTTCCATCTCCTGTGCTTCATGCCCACCAGAGACCATTCTCCTCACCAGGAAGGGGCTTATGGGAAAGACRGGATGCAGACAAGGCTTAGAGGAAACACACGAGCTCAGTTCTCTCAAGTAACGGAGCTTCCAAATTTCACAGAATTAAYGTTGACAGAATTCACAAGGTTTAGGAAAAAGCCAGAGTCAGGATACACGTGATTTCTCCCAGCCATTTCAAAGCTTGCAATTTCTTTGCCATTGGTAGCCCACCATAGAGAATTCATTTCATGCCTGTCTACTCTGGGAAAACCTTGGAATGAATTGAAATGTTACMAAAAAAAGGTGAAAATTAAGGATGCCAAGAGTTATTTGAGGCAGCTAATTAAGAGTCGTCA
The DNA here is from genome assembly GCA_002335545.1 of Apodemus speciosus. NCBI lineage: Eukaryota > Metazoa > Chordata > Mammalia > Rodentia > Muridae > Apodemus > Apodemus speciosus. The sequence continues at coordinate 12,875 of BDUI01019413.1, forward strand.
TCAAGACATTTTTACACACATTTATGACTCTCTTTACCTGTAAACTTAGTTTCTGAAGTTGCATCTGATAAAGGCATTCTGAGAAACCCCTTTTGTCTGTTGCCAAGGAGAAGGTCTCATCTCTTAACATAGAAGCACTGCAGGAAAAAAATTCACTTATAAGTGATCTTTTTGATACTGAAATTATTTTGATCACATGAAAAACCTCTGCGCTAAAAGTTAGTGTGATTAATTATAGTGCTAGATACAAATAATGAGGATGTGAAAGAAACAGATCTGCCCCTCCCATGATTAGCAGGATATGCAGATAAAAATAAGTCCAAACTACCTGTGCTTGTGATGGTTAAGGTTGATGGACAGACAGTTTGGCAGGATCTAGAATCACTGAAGAGACAATCCTCTCAGAATGTCTCTGAGGAATTTTCTAGATTAGGTCAACTGAACTGATGTACCCCACCCTATACTTAGGTGACACRGTGCCATGGGCTGCAGTCCTATAATGCATAGAAAGAGAAAGCTGACTGAGCACATTCAGCTTGCTGACAGTAGAAGCTGGCTGCCTCTTCAAACTCCTGCAGCCATGACTTTCCCTCCATGTGGAACTGAAGCCGCAAACTGTGAGCAGAATAAACCATTCCATCCTTAAATTGCCTCGTCTTGAATTTTGTCACAACAAGATAAGTAACAATTATAGCGCTGTCCCTCTCTGACCTCTGTTTAGGTTCCCATCACTCTCCATAACACCCTGAACTCTTCCTAAATTATGTCATTGTACGTCTGTTCTAGAGTGGCTACACCCTGCAGCRCTCCTCCCCTTGAGCTCTTCACACGCCCTGGCTTCTTTGTCATACTCTTCTATCAGCTTGAAAGCCACCTCCTCACCAAGCCCCTCCCTGACATGCATCCTCAGTAAAGACACAAGTAACAAACCTGAACAGGAACAGCAAAAACAAGTCTCCAGGAAGGAAAGCAGCAATGCACAGCTTCGGGGTAGTTGTGTGGACAATTTAGCTACCTTAGAATATCATCAAATATTCAATTCCTTCCCATTTGTTTATTCTGTTATCTTCAACAGATCAGCAGTATATACCCTTCATGGTCCCAGGGAAACTGTGACTGTTCTAGACTTAATGTTAAAACTCCAAGGCAGGGACTGAAGGTGAGAGGTAATTGTTTTCTGACTACTCGGCTCTTTGCATTAGCAAGACCATTTCCTAGTGGTCCCACACATCCACTGTCTAATCCCACTGGCTAGGATCTGACAGTCTGACACTAACCATTGGTCAGATGGAAGCAATCAGTATGATTGATGGAGGTGAAATTTGATTATATGACAAACCTGTGAGGTAAAAGTTAGTGTGATTAATTATAGTGTTAGATGCAAGAGAGGAGGAAATGGAAGAAACAGACCTGTCCCTCAATGACTTCCACTATGTAGAGATAGAAATCCAAACTGCCTACCCTAATTAACCCTAACATGACCTGAGGGTAAGAACCCACCTAAACAAAAACAATGCTCTGCCAACTAGTTCAAAAAGGGAGGCCAATGTTTGGGACAGAATGGCTTAAAAGACAAACAGAAACAAATGACCAGAACATCCCATCCAAAATATCCCCAGTTAAGAACTATTCCAACAGAAAACTTAACCTCTACATAGAACTTATAATTCTCTTGTTTATTGTTTTGATGCTACCATGCAAATATCAGCTCCAAAATGGCACAGACCCCATGTACTGCATCATTGCAGGGTATTCCTCAGTCCTGGAATAGTGCCTGGCACACAATCAACACAAAAATGGATGCTTTGATATCATACAAGAATGCACCTGCATGTACACTCATTGTGAACTGATACCCTATCTGGTAGTATCATGTTGAACTTGACAAATAGGAGAATCAACCAGCTAAAATTTAACACAATGGCCATAATCTCAGAAGATGCCCTTCTCATGGCCACAGTAAGCTTTTATATGGAACTAAGGAACATTCAGTTCTCTCCTCTTTAGTTTCTTTTTCACTGTTCCTGACTCCATGGGAACATCATTGCATGCCTAGTTCTCTGAGGAAGAATACCTGACATCATCACTCCTTCTTGACTGCTTCCTTTATCCAATAGCCAAGTCCTACAAGAAAGACTGCAAAACWCCATCCCACTCCTCCATTTTTCCAGTTTAACTAGACTGTGTTAGATAGATCTAATACTTTTTTCAACAGCAGTTTCCAATGGCACTTTGACTTATTTTCCTGGACTCTACATGAATGTGTAGCTATCAGAAAAGGATTGAGTTCATTATGATTTTGTAGTGTCTTCACAGAGAGAACATTCCTGCTTTCTTCCCACTTTGGTGTGGTTCCAATTGAGATGAATGAGGGAGAAGAGACTGTTCAAGACATTTCTTTAAATGGCCATTACTTCTCAGTGTAAGAGAAGCTAACACATAACTCAGCAATTGTAGCTTGGCCCTTGTTTTATACACAAATGTATAAAAGAAGTGAAATATAGTCCAACATCTTTTATGATCCCAGGATGTTAGCCATGGAAGGCTTCTTACTTTCATATCAAAATACATATCATAATTTCTGGGATTACTTTAAAGAAAGTGTATAGACAACATGTGAGCCTGCCTTTGTCCTCCAGTCAAAGAAGCCATTCCTCCTTTGAATTCCCAAAGGCACTTTATAGAGTCCATTGAGTCTCTCCCTTTCCATGTGTGTTATTTTTGACCTTATTACATCTGCCCTACTCACCTGTGAGCCTACTGAAGGCTGAAACAAGATGTKCCAGAGAGTTAAGTCATGAGCGTCACATACACAGCTTCTTCCTCTCTCTTTCCTGCTGCTGTTTTTGACCATATTCTGCTGAGTTTCCCTCTTCCAACTCTTGATGACAATGACGCTGTGCAGAATACATAACTTCATGATTACTTTCAGATATTAGGAAGACTTTATATTTTAGTACTTCCCTTTTCTCTCTGATACACATGTGCTAACCCCCTCTATCTCGTGGATTCAACACAAGCCTTGAGAGAAGCTGAGTCAGAGGCATTTGCCCTGATTTTTTTTTTTACTTTCTTTCTCTCCTCCCTCCCTCAAGACTCTTAACTTTTCTATAAATGAACAGAGAGAGAAGGGATGAGGAACATAGAGCAAATCACATGCATGCATCAGAATGTCTCTTAGTGTTTGCTGCTTTGGACCACTGGTATCTTCCCCTTATAAGTGTGTACCAAAATGTAACTCCACTGAGAAGTTTCCTCCATTACCCCTGTACAGGTCCCTCCCATGGATTACATGTAGTGTTTATTAAATAAGCCAATTAGCCTGAATTCAGACCCCTAGAACTCAAGTAAAAGACAGACACATTAGCATATAAGCTTGTATCCAGGAAATGGGTGGAGGAACCAGCAGAGTCAAAACTCCTATGATCAGCTAGCCTGGTGTAAGAAACACTGTATCCTGAACAAGACAGAAGGTAAGGATCGACACAGGCAATTGTCTATACTCTTGCTTTGACATTCATATGTCCATATTCATATTCATTTATACACACACACACATAGCTGAAGAAGGTAAACAAAGAGTTGGTTTTCCAAATAAACATAACAAAGTCAGGGCATGCAACTGACCTGTGATAATGCCAACCCAAACATTAGTACCAGATCCTGAACTGAATTATATTTAATAAGCTACAACCCTTTAGAAGTTTCAGAAGGGAAAGAAATCCCTTTCCTTCCATAACTAAGAAGAAGCTTGTGTGGCTAGGAAAAGGGAGCAGAAGTGTGTGGTGGGAGCGAAGGACGTGTGAGGGCACACAGGGACAAGAGATAAGGAGTGGGGACAAGGATGCAGACAGGACCATCCAGAGGCGCCAATTAACACAGGTAGCTCTACATCACAAGAAACAAAAGACAAATTATGAAGGAAAGATGAAAGGGTTTGTGGTCATCAGTTTGTGAGGTCACTAAGGAAACAGAGGTGGGCTGGGAAATAGCTCAGTCACTAAAGCGTTTGCCTTTGTCTAAGGAACTGAATTTGATCCCCATGTTGATCCACGTAAAAAATAAGCCAGGTAAGATGGTGTGTGATTGTACTACAAGGGCTACAGAAGCATCCAGTGAGTTCCTGGGGCTTACCCGACAGCCAAGCCTATTTGGCAAGCTCCAAGCCAGCAAGAAGCATGTCTCAAAAAAGCAAGGTGGACAGCTCCTGGGGAATGACAGTTGAAACTTCCTCTAACCTCCATGCCTATGCACATATACACATGTTTGTATACCTGCACTGCCACAGAGAGAGAGAGAGAGAGAGAGAGAGAATTTTCAACTAAGCAAAATTTATGCATGTCTCAGATTGTTAGATTGTTAGCTGGAAATGTGAACTTTGATCAACTCTCTCATTGTTCCCATCCTCTAGAATAACCAGCATGATCAGATAATTGCATTGTGCCTAGAAAGTCGAGAGGTAACTGGGCTCTATCTATAGGCTTCTTACTTGTCTTGTATGTAACAGCATCTCCTCTCTGTCTTCTGTCAGTCATGTATGCTCTGTTCTTCCTCTACAAAGGAGTTCTCTACCATTCTCTACAAAATCACCACTGGTTGCTCAATAAACTGTCACCTTCCTCAGCTCTCCTGGAACACTGAGCTGCCTGGCATGTATCGAGGCCACTAGTAAAGTTTGTTTCTGAGTTGTAAGGTAAACACTCGATCTACACCAGTGGAATATARGAAAGTCCCCTCCTTCCAAAATCTCTACTTTCAGCCAACCTGAATTTTCAAATCACATGCTGACACTATAAACTGCCTTTCATTCACCCAAGAAAATATTTTCTGGTGTGAGCTGACAGATGAACATTTTGAATTGTTTAATAGTAGTATTCTTCAAGTTCCTTTCAGAAAATGTCACCATCTTGGGCTGTAAAATAGTATTCAGTGCATGCAGATGAATATAACATTACAACAATTCTTAAATTGGGTTTGGCTAGGCACAGAGCTACCTTTGAAATCTCATTTCCCTCTTTCCACTTAATCAAGGCTGTGTATATCATGCAAACTGGATCCTGGGTTGATTACATGGGAAGAAAGTTATAACGTCTAATTTGTTCTCTTAAAACAGGTCTTGTAACATGTATTCTTTTAAAAATAAAATCAAAGAGAAATTAGATAAAATAGATGTCATCAGATAAATTGGAGGAAGCCGAATACAAATATTTCAGCCAAAACTAAGATGGGAATCTTTCATCACATTCAAAGCAGATCAAGTTCATTTCAGATCATTGTTTAAGAATCTTGGTATGGGTCAATCTGACACATGACTAATTGTGAAGGAAAGGAGCTGTAAGGTAAACATGTGCAAGCTACTATTAATAATATATGGTTGAAGATTGTGCCTAAAAGCAGAGATGTAATTATAAGGATCTGGTTGTGTCTTGAGCTCTCTAGAATGTAGCCCTTACCATCCCATGAGTATCTATTAAATCTTTTGCATATTTGAAATTAGCATATGCATGCTTGGGGAAATATGTTTGCACATAAACAGGAAGGCAAATGTCCCCAGACTGAGAGAATTTTCCTTTAAAATAGTCAGCCCTGAAAACATACATACAGGTAGCATTCTATGAACTGAAATGATTATATTTAGRAATATATATGTATAACATAATGCATGCATATTATTCCTGAAATAACAATTAGTGGGAAGGGGCCAGGAATTTGAAAGAGAGGAAAAGAGCAAGGAGAGGCACATGGGAGGATTTTGAGGCAGGAAAGGGAAAGAAGATATGTTGAGATTAAGTTATGACCTCAAAAATAAAATAAAGAAACAGTAAGCCAAAAAGGTTAAATGAAAAAAAAACATCATGAACTAATGACCCCCCTCCCCATATGCTGCTTCTCAGATTCAGCTTTCTCAATATCTACAATGCACAGCGTAGCCTTTACCTTAGATTCACTGTGCTGGTCTCTGTCTTCTTATCTAGATCTAGTTTCATTCTGAATCTGCTTTATTTGTTTCTAATTATAGCTTCAGCTTTCACTGGGGATTCTAATCATTATGTTCACAAATGAAGATGCAATCTGTGCATTTGAAATAACACCTGATAGTGGCTCTAAAAGGAAAGTTGGCAAGGCCGAGGAGAACAAGTACCCAGATGGATACATATCTTGGTATCTAGGGAAATGGTTCCAGGACACTGCAGATATCACAACTTAAAGATASACAAATCCACTACATGAAATAACTTCGTGTTTGTATAAAAATGATGTGCATTTTCAAATTCCTTGTCATTTCTACATTATTCTTAAAACCTTTATCATGCAAATGACATAAAATGGTGGATACAGATATAATAGTTGTTTAGAAAGCAATGACAAGAGAAAGTTTGTACATGCCAGGCTCTCCATCAATATTTTCCATCCCTAATTGGTCAAACTTAATGGCACAGAACCTAGAAATATGGAGGGTTGACCAACAGCTAAATTGAGAGGTCCTAACCTTAAAGAGCTATATTCCCTTAAAACTCAGGAGGTCTTACAGATTGATATGATAAATGAATAGAAATGCCTCTGTTTGGATGTCAGCTTTAGTCTTTTAATGGCCATGGTATTAAGCAGACTCAGAGATTGCAAGACCAAGAGACGCTGTTAGCTTCTAAGCCATCTCTCCAGCCCCAGCCTCCATTACCTCGCAGTCGCCTAAATGAACTAGGATGCTATCAGCTCTGTGTGTTTACATCTCACCAAGCCTTCAAAACCCCTTCTAGTCTAGCCTTCTCCAAATGTCACACTAACCCAAGACTGCAGAATTTTCTGCTATCCTACAGTATTTTGCTTAATTATAACCATGAGGCTGACTTTCCACATGATGAGAACGTAAGAGTATCCAAAGGATTCAGTACCTGAAATCTTTAAAAAAAATTCATTGAAAGTTGTGACACTCATCATAGTCTGATCCCAGCCCCCTTCCTGCCTGCTTTAAAATCAAGTCATTCATAGTTTGCAGAGTCTCTGGATGTGACTCATAATAATAACAGCAACATCATAAATACAACAGGAGAGGCAGCAAATACAGACATCCCAGGGTTCTCTGGGAAGCTGAAGAAAGAGGATCTACAAGTAGTTGGAGGTAGTGTAGGCTGCACAGAGAATTCCAGGACAATCTGAGCAAAGACCCTGTGTTAGAAACAAAAATCACGTAAAATATCAAGGCAGGACCCCATTATTAGGAAATAAATATAACAGAGATCCATTTTCTATGTCAGTGACAGAATTTTATGAGCATTAAGCAAATAAAATTTCTATGCAGAAGACTGGACTATTTCAAACACCTCAAGAATGAAAAATTCAAGAAGCCTTAATGGGCAAATATTTTAATAACAAGAGCCTTGAACCTGCTTGCCCAAATCCTCCCCCGTCTTACTAGCTGCTCTCTAGTGCTACTTGGGTTTTCAAATCCTTTTCACAGACAGCCTTTCTGCAAACATTTAGTAATTCAACAAAGGAGGCTAAAGTTCATATCGTGAGCAATAAGCTATCCAAGGTGCTTGGTGAGGCATTGCCAAGATTTTCAGCTTAGCGGGGACTCAATCACATATTCCAACAAAAACGAATTTTAAACAGAGAGGGGTCTTCTGTTGTTGCTGCTGTTTGTTGAGAAGTTTAGGCTAGATCAGGTTTTGAAGGCCAGGAGTGATATAAGTACACAAAGCTTACAGCATTGGGTTGTATTCAGGCTACTGTGCAAGACAGAGGAAGGCAGACCTGGAGACTTGGCTTAAGGGTTGAAAGTGACTGTTCACTGTCCTTTCAGAGAACTCCACCCACATCAGAGAGCTCATATCACCTRCATCTCTAGCTCAAGGGGATCCAGAGCCCTATTCTGGCCTCAAGTTCCCACAGTGACATGTAAAGGATGAAAAGAATGAAGCTTTAACTGTAGAGAGATAGAGGGACACCTTGGTGCTTAAGAGTGGATGCTCACTCTCCTGCAGATGGACCAAGGTTTGATTTCCAGCACTGGCATGGTAGCTAGCRAACCTTCCATAACTCCAGTTCTAAGGGATTTGATTCCTCCTTCTGACCTTCATGGATACTAGAATGTACAGGATACATACGAATATATGCAGGCAAAATATTCATACACACAAAATAAAAAAAAAACAAATATATTTTTAAGTGGCACTGTACTGTGGGGACTTAAATGCCAGAAGTTTATCCTTACAGTTCTGGAAGCTGAGAAATCAAAGAACAAAGTAGTCACAGATATGGTAGTTTTTGAGGGCCTGCTCCCTGGAAAATAGGTGGCTGGTTTCTTCATCATGGAGGAAGAATCAGGGAATGTTGGGGTAACATCCATGGGGTACTAATCCTATCCATGTGGATTAAGTCTAATCCATATCCCAAAGTTCTCTCTTCTAAATTCCACTCAACAGGGATTTAGGCTTCAAGGTAAGAATGTGGAGGAGGAAGGCCACAAACATTTGGGTTATTGAAGCTTCCCACAAAGGGAACCCGTGATAGACATACCACAAATAGCAAAGTACAAAATGGCTCAGGAATGAAACGGGAACTTGGGTCTTAGATAGCAGCAGGGTTTTAATCTGAACCTCAGAGGTTCCTATGTTCAGTGCTCAATAACCAACTGAGAACACTCCTTAGGGAGTTTCTGGCTACATTTAAAAAGTAGATCATTGGGAATATGACCTTCATTCCTAAGTATCTTTTTAACTCTGTCTTTCTTGTCTGTCATTAAAAACAAATGTCTAGTCTTCCATACATTTGGTACAATTATGCCTGGTCCAGGTTTTCTTTGTTCCCCAGTGTCCTGAATGCTTAACAGGTTTTGGGTACATTCATGTATGCTAAGCTTACAGGGTGAGTAAAACAAGAGGTAACAGATTCTAGTGAGGTCTTTAGATATCAGCAGGGTTTTAATCTGAGCCCTAGAGGCTCCTATGTTCAGTGTTTAATAACCAACTGAGAGTACTACTTAGGGTCTTTCTGCATACATTTAAAAAGTAGATCATTGRGAATATGACCATTCTACCACCAAGATGTGTTGCCAAGAACTATGGACTGATATCCCTGAAACCATGAGCAGTAACTACATAGAAAGTGCAAAACTCAGATTCAAATCCCAGATGGTCAAGCCAGTCCAAACATCTTGGGAGTCATGAAGTAGTTGCTCCCTTCTTTGCTGTGTAGAAAAATGATGGTGAAATATAGGTATTGGTATGTTGTATTGGCACATTTTTTCACAATAGCCCCTTCCTTCTTACCATCTTACTTATGTCATCTTGTTCTTATGCTCAATTACCCAGACATGTTAAGGGTACACACTCTCTGGATTCTAGATGTAAAGTGCAATATCTTACTTGCAAAGTCCTCAGTCAGCCAAGATCAGTTGCTTTCCTCCCTCTTCTGCCCCCTCCCCTAGAATCTGTCACCTCTAGTTTTAACTACCCTGGAAGCTTAGCATACATGCAACCTGTTAAGCAATCATGACACTGGGGAAAAAGGAAACCCAGACCAGACGTAATTCTACCAAATTGACCTTTGCTCTTCTTTCTTCTCAGTGTCAATTAAAACAATAAGCAAAGGCACATGGCCACAAAGCCAGATAACTGTAGCTTGACTCCCAGAACTCATATGGCAGAAAAAGAGAATATATTCCTGCTCATTGCCCAGTGGCTGCCACATGCTCCTGCCCACCAGCCCGCACCAAATAAATAAATAAAATATCCTAAAATAATAAGTTTGTAGCCGTCACATGTATTGCCTGAGTCTATTATGCTGGTCATCTGTGTTGATTCATAATAACACATCAACAAGCAAGCAAAAATAACTATACACCTCTTTAGTTTTCAGTGATTCACAAGTACAGTCTCGCTAACTTTTCAGGACAGCCAGAAGTTGGTAGGGTTTGGTATTCAACATGGCTACCCTGGTTGCTTAAAGATTACTTCCATCCTGATTGGTCAAAGTCATGCTATCCTGAAGTTAAACATGAGTTAATTGAAGATAAATACATGGGTAGGACTATGATCACAACTGAGAGCTAAGAGAGGTGAGATGACACATTGGAGTTCACATTGTTGGGAAGCAGCAATGCGAAGGTCCAAATCCCCGTCATTTCAGTGATAAAGCCATACCCTGCTTCTCACCTCACACGTCTCTGTGGTCTCTGGGTACTGTGAAGGGACTTGAATTCAAGTAGACATAAAACCAACCATAAGAACTTAAAAGACTACCTAGCCTACATGAGTCTAATTTTCCTTTCTATAAAGAAAATTATAATATCCAACTCAAATATTTGTCATAGGTGGGGGATCTAAATCCAAACAACAATTATCATGGGAACAGCTGGTTGGAGCAGACACTAAGTTATTAAATTGGGTTATATTATAGTATATTGATAATATGCTTTGTTATTGGCATTGAAGAAAAGCCCTGTTCAAAATATTTTGAGACTATACTAGCTACTCCTCTCAGAGTTCCTTAACTCTATTTATGTCACGTCAGCCCCAATACACAGGTAAATATAAACACAGCCTCATTCTTTGGGCTTGTGCCATTCTGGGCTCCATCCATAGAAAAGTTTCTTGGAAATGTTAAAGCTGAGCTTTAAGGCTGCCTTCAGAGAGGTCTTCTACAGACCCTGTACCAGAATCCATCACCTCAAACTACTAGTGTGTTCCCTATAAGTCTAATGAACAATGTCTTCTTTTTTATTATTTATTAACAAGTTATTACTTATTTATTCATTTCTATGAAGGTCTAGAATCCCTTTGTCTCCTATGTCCCTGTGGCATCTAACCARATGCACAAAAGAAAGGGAAAGGAAAAGAATTAGTGAGGGAAGTTGAGGAGAACTGGTCTAGAGCTGAGCACAGTAGAAAACATGAGGGGAGAGTAACTGGTCAGAAGCCAAGCAGGCACTCCAAAAGGTCAGGAAAATCAATACTGGACATCACACAGCAAGATGGATCTTACAGGTCCTAGATTCCCATATAGACTCCAATGAGTTTGGCGATGTTAATAAGCTGGCTTATGTCTCTGGGCTTCTGTAGTCGTGCTTGTGAAATAAAGGCAGTAGAGTCCATATAAAAAGATTCATCCAACCCTGCAGTCTTTGCATCTTTAGCCTACTTCCTATACCTTGCTATTGCCTGAGAACACAATGCTTCTGTGCTATAAAACCACCCGGCTCCTTCCCTACAGCCAGGCAGGGCTTGCATAACACGGAGATTCTAGTAGTTGTTTTCCAGCACGATATTCTGGATTTAGCACTTTCTGCTGAGTGAATGCAAGGACACTTGAGTGAATGAGTTGTCCAACAARGTGTGGCAGTCTAAGGAAAAGTCCAAGCCCAGGCCAAATGATGGCAACTGTGATGTCAGTAACTTCTGGGAAGAGTGAAGTATGCACAGGTGGCCATATATCCTCACTCGCCTGGGGTGGTTCCCGTTTCCAGTGGTTGTCCCCGTGTATTGACTGCAGCATCCTCTATTATTCTCAGGTGTGCTCCTTCAGATCATCATGGAAAGGGGGAAACTGTGCTTTGCACACTCACCGTGCCTCAGTGAGCTCCTTCACATGTGATCACCATTGAGCAGTCAGTCCACAAGGCTTGGCTCAGAGAGGAGTATATTCCTGTTACAGATAAAGAAGCCAAGACTCACAAGAGTTATCTGAATGGCTAACTTCCTCAGATCCATTCTCTAGTAGAGGCTAGATTTATATCCAGGACCTGTTTTTTTCTATTCTGCTGCATGGTTGGATGGTAAAAGGAATTGGAAATGGGAAGGGTCCCAATTCTCTCTCATCTCTCTCTCTCTCTCTCTCTTGCTATAACCTTACACTCCTTGTTTTCTTCATGGGTCCTCTACCCTCTCCACATCTTAGAACTGTTTCATTTTGATTGTGGTAGGATGGACATCTATGTCCTCCTCCCATCATGCCTTTCCTCTGCTATGTCTATAGTCTAAACACATAAGAGGAAAATGTGTTCTGTCACTCAGAAGGAATCTCAAACTCCCTTAGGTTCACACAGAGGGGGAGTCAGCCTTTATTTTGCTCAGCCTCCATACTCTTGCATGGCTTCAGGAATTGGCCTAACTGGGGTATCAAGGTAATGAAGGAATGATAGACACTAGAGAAAAACAGATACATTAACATGTGTACAAAAAAGCTGGGATCAGTTGGCCTGGGCTCTCTAATAGAGAAGCCACAACACCCCAGATGCCCAGAGTCTTTGTTATATACAGTTGAGCATGGTGGCCTGGTTATCACACAGCTGAAAAAGAACCTGGGATTATTACATACCAATAAACAAGGAGGCAAGGATATTTATATCCAGTGGAACAAGGAGACAGGTTAGCTTGTCTAGATAGGAGCAGTCTCTAGTAAGAGTAGTCTCCAGTCTGGAAACACCTAAGTGAGGAAAAAAAACTACAGGAAATATTTTTTTTCATACACTGTCAACATTCACACTCAGACCTGAGGAAGACTTTCTACTCCCATGAGCCCACCCAAGGAGGCTTTGCCATTCCCTTGGAGCTGAAGCATTGGTCCTTGACATGGCGCTGCCTGTGTCAAAGGATACACATTCACTCAGACTTGGCCTGTTCCCTCTATGTGACAAACTCAGAGGCAGCACCCACGCTGCAGTTTCTCAGGCACTGCCATAATAAAGACTAATGCAGGCATACTGAGTGACGGTCAGCCACTTCCAACTGTGTAATATCGTTAGGCAAATGATTTAAACCCTTACTGCCTCAGTTTCTTCATCTGTAGCAGTATGTGGCAACAAGAAGACTTGTAACCATTGCTTGCTAATTGAAAGCAACAATGAGCAGTAGGGCTTAGGGGTCCTAACACGTCTAAATGCATATCCACACCCCCATAAACCAGATCTTTGATTTTAAAAAAATCCCTCATTTAACCCCCCCAGCCTCTCATGCATCCTCTTAACAGTCCTAGGTACCCACGTGTCCCCTTTCTGTACCCATCACCCACTGCTATGCTCGTGCGTCCCTCCCCTTCCCTCTACCAATATCCTCAACTATGACTCCAGATGGATTTCTTTTAAAGTGCAAATCTATTCATATCACTTGTCTACTTAAAATTCTCCCATCATTTCCCCTTGCCCCCAGAATCAAGTTGGAGCTCCTTGGAGAAAATTATATATTCTAGACCTCACCCTACCCTCACCCCACCCTTCCCTACTTTCGAGCCACAGAGAACTTCTCTTGGTTCCATCATGAGGACACACTCCTCCTCTCCTCAGAGCTCTTGTAATGCTTTCACCTCTGGCCATTCCTCTCCACACTCACCTGGTCTTCATCTGGCTAACTCTTGTTTTGTGTGGTGTGGGTGGTGCAGTGTGGTGTGGTGTGGTGTGGTGTGGATGGTGCAGTGTGGTGTGGTGTGCTGTGGTGTGGTGTGGGTGGTGCAGTGTGGTGTGGTGTCATGTGGTGTGGTGACTCTCTGCCTTATTCATTTTATACAGGGTCTCCCACCAAACCTAAATCTCAGTCTTTTGTAACTAAGTTGACTGTTCAGTGATCCGCTTGTCTCTGCATGTTCTCTCCTATACACCCAGCACTAATAGGATGGTATGCCCTTGCTCAGCACCATGGGTGCTGGGATCTAAACTCAGATCCTCCTGCTTATGCGACAAGTACTCCTGCCCTGTTGGCCATCTCTCCAGCCCTGGTTTATTCTCATTCTTTAAGTCTTTGTTTGAACTTCTCTTTAAAAAATAACCTGTTACTTGTTCTTCATGACAACATACTTCAATCGATTACTAATGTCAAAGTCCATTATGCTTTTCCTCCTGGACATTAGTCTATTTATAATGTCCAGACAGGGCTCTTCTCACTACCACAGGAGAGCAGCAACCATATGGCACTCTGCCATAACTGCATACATTATTTTATTCATTCATTCATTCATCCATTCATTTAGTCTTGTTTCATTTGTTCATCCATCTATTCCTTTTCTCATTCACTCATACATCAATTCTTTTCATCACTCAAGGCAGACATTTTTGTTCAATGATCTCTCTGTTACCTCCAATGGTTAATAAGTCTGTAAAAGAGAACTTTACCTTGTAACTAATGAGAAAGGCCCCCATCTGTGTTCATAATACCCAGCAGTGGTGGGGTCTTGAAGTTAAAGATTTTAGGAGTCTTGTAACTCATCTCTGAAACTTTGGCAAGAGCCTTTTCTCTTTCTTTTCCTCTAATCTAGAGATATAAAGGCCCTTACTTTCTCTTACACTCATTACTATCTGTTGGACAAGAGAGAGCAAAAAAATGACTGACAACATAAACTTAAGTTAAATCACTGGGAGACAACAGAGGCTTTTACAAAGCTTATTACATGATTTATTCAGGTTTGCATGGAACACATTGCATGTATGATCAGATAATAATGTGTGATTGTTTTTTATCTTTCATCATGTGGATCTCAGGGATAGAACTGCCAAGTCTGACCTGCTAAGTCATCTATTCAGCCCAAGACACAAGTTAGAAGAAATAAGTAACAGGATGAAAAATAATAAATAGGTTTGTGGAAGAATCCACAGGAGAAGAGGCGATGATGTCAATGAATCATGAGAAACCAAGACTAACCTTTTCCACAGAACACTGGACTAAATAAGCCATCCGTGCCACTCTGTGGACTCTAGATCACTTGACTGAATATTTTCTATTGGGTATGCTCCCTATGGCTAACTGTTTCGCGTACAGTTGTCTCCTCTGTAGATGACTGTAATTACCAACTAGAATCCATTTCTTCCTTTGTTCTTCAGAACAGAACTGAAGTACAGGCAAAGCAGGGTTGCAACAAGGCCTCACTACACTAGTAACTAAAAAAAAAGATGKGAATAACAAAAGATGTGGGATGTCTGCTTCATTCCCAAGCCACTTGCTCTAGAGATCCTGTAGCCCATGTGAGCTTCCCACAGACAGATGACAGACATGGGAGAAATGAGAATTAAAGGAGGGATGGCCACTTGAACCTCACCCAGGACATCAGTTTTGACCCCACTGGCCTCGTGAATAATACAAGAGACTACAATAAACCCTCTCTTAAATTATCCTTTATAATGTGATCTTTGTTATAGCAGATTAACCTGTACCTGAATTAACAGAGAGGCTCTTATTTCCCATGACAAAATGCAGAGAGCTGGGTTTTCTGTGATTGGATCTGTGATACAGCAAAGAACTTTCCAAATGACTGTTGTCTCTTACTTAGCAGCATACAGTAATTCTAACATTATTCCCTTTGGACTTATTAGCCAGGCAAAGCAATGCACRTTAAATATCATGCACACTGAATTTAGACGTGTTTTGAAGTATCTAAAAATACAGTCAACTCCCCTTAGKGTTTTCCTTTCCACATGTTCAGTCACCTGCAGTCAGCTACAGTCTGGCAATATTAAATAGAAAACTCTAAGATTAAATAATTAGTAAGTGTTAAATAGTGCCACCTTCTAGGTAATATGACCAATTATTGCACCAACCCATTTTGTCCTAACCTGTCCTTCTTTTGTCCAGAGTATCCACATTGTACTTGCTACTTGCCTGTTAGCCACAGAAGTCATATTGGTTCGAGATCAGCTAAGGAAGTGTCATTAGCTTTGTTTCCAAACAGCCCTGATTTTATTTACTAATGGCCACAAAGCACATGAGTAGTGACACTGGCAAATCAGTAATGTGGAAGAGAAGTTATAGCATGTATCCTTTAAATACAAAGGTGAGAATATGACTAAAATATGGAAGAGAAAAATAGATGATCGTCACATACCTTTTAGTCGAGTACATTGGCATAATGTACACATGGCCCAGTCTCATTGCTAGTCATAATTATTGATCTCTTACCTAATTTATAAACTGAATCTTATGCTGGTGTGTATATACAGGGACACAAAATAAATAGGGTCCATTTCCATTAGTGGTTTCAAGCATCCACTGGGAATCATGAAAAATGTCCTTGGCTGGCTGGGGAGACTTCTCTGCAGGACTTCTATTTATTTCCTTCTGTAAATTAAGGAACAAGCGAATGGTTTGAACTTTTGTCCCAAATTCTGCCTCCCCGAATGATATTCCGACTCTCCTTCCTTGGCTCTTTCTTGAGCATCCTATGTGGCCATAATGCCTCCTTTACCTGCCCAAAGTAGTGCATGGCCCACTTCTCCCTCTTCAACCACCTTGTCAGAGACACCTTGTTTGTATCATCTTCACACATTGCATGCACACTTGGTGTGTCTTACTGTGCTGGGTTCTAGGACTAGAAAGGGGGGGGGGGGGTGGAAATAGAACACTAAGCCTGAGTCTGAGGGAGACAAAGAGGCACATCAGTCCAAATGACAATATCATCTTCCACTGCCACAGGTCRTGTGGYAAATGCTACCAWAAAATCACAGGGGCAGTGGCTCCAGAGTTTGTTTTATTTTAAAGTTGTAGTTATTGTTGTTTCCATTCTGGTTTGTTTGTATTTGTTTTTGTAGCTCTGGCTTCTATGTAGACCAGGTTGGACTCTACTTTCCCTATCAGTTAATTCTTCCCAGAAATGTCCTCACAGACACATGAACTTGATGAGCAAAATTAAGCATCACACTCTCCAAAGTTGAAACTGGRTGGCATACCTCCAAAGAGCCTTGTCCCTGTGAGCAGAGGATCTCTAACACGCAGAAGGAAATGTGGCATCCCCGGTTTAGTGGTCTTGAGTTGAGAGTATGCAGCAGAGAAAGAACCTCTTCTCCCCTTAGCCTTATTAGCATTTTAAAAATAAAAGATCTTAAACAAAATATTTCCATATTACAAAGAAAATTTTTAAAATTTAAGTTCAGACAAAACAAAAGACCAAGAAACCCATAAATTCAATTAAACTATAATTGAAAAGGCAAGCAAACGGTTATGGAAAGTCACACTGCCGAAGGGACCTTGTTATCTATTTAACTGCCTTTTTATTTCCTTTTTACACAGGCATTGTGGTGAATGGAAGTGGAGATTTAAAGTAGAACATAAGCAGTTATCCATAAAACTAGCAAAGAAACCAACCAATAGGGACCTCAAAAAAAAAATACTTGGGAATCCACACTGATTCCCTGTGGAGAGCACTTTCTCCCTGCCTCTAAGTTGTCCCTCAAGGTACAGGCTTAACTGGAGGCTATGGAGATAGCAGAGTTAATTAGAAACAGCCAAACTTCACATAATGACTAGATTTGGGATTTTAAGTACAAAAAAGTTCATGTCCTCTAAGCGTCCTATTCCACGGAAAGGAGCCTAGACAGGGGTAGGGGTGCGGATATGGTGTCACCACAAACATTTGTGCCAAGTCTTGCATACAGTTGGGGTGGGAGGGATGGGACAGGAAGATCTTCATCCATCAGTGAGAACAGCCATGTTTTAGGGCGAGCTTCATTCCTAATTCAAAGGCTTCCAAGAAGAGAAGATGCCAAGGCAGTTTCTGAATGAAATAAGCCATGCTTCCTGTCCCAGCTCCACATTCTCACTTCCCACTGGTTTGGCAGGAAAAAAAGAACACAAAAGACATTGACAATAATTACTTGGGCAATTAGCTGAGGGTTTCCCTCTGGAAGAGTCTGAAACAGGAGCTTTGAAGAAACCCATCCTATCTAGCTAAGATTCCTCACTGGATCAATATGCTCATTAGCCAGAGTTCCCTGAAGGAGGCTGCCCAGTACAGAACTGACATTTAATCTGCCTCAGGTGGCACACATGTAAACATGTAAAGAAACAAGATCCAAGGGATGGAGAATTGGGGGAAAGTAGAGAACTAGCCCAGTCTAAGCAAATAGGAGGA
>BDUI01019413.1:30768-42140 GCA_002335545.1 Apodemus speciosus
AGGAGGAGGAGGAGGAGGAGGAGGAGGAGGAGGAGAAGGAACAATCAGATCGCTTATGAGAGTTAATAACTGCAGGCAAGCCATGGGGTATTCAAAGAGTTCAGGGCCTGTCTCCAAAGAAAAATATTCATGCCTCTGTGGACACTGGATAATAATATCTATCATGTCATGTCCCCATCACTGGAGCGAAGACCAGTGCAGTCTTACAGTATGAGTAAGAAGCTAAAAACAGCTCAGTAAGCAGCATGGAGCCTACAAGACAGGGTAGTAAACCAGTTCTGTTTTTCTTTCTCCAGAGGACTGGAGAACTCTGGAAAATATTAAGGACTGAGAATTCCAGGGTTGCAGGCAATTCCTTGCAGGCCATATAAAGGATAGGTAAGCACAATGGCACTCCAAAGGCTCTCTTGGTGGGGCTTTTAGAGGATTTGTTTATAGAAGAGGGCTCCTTAGAGTTGCACATTCATGACCACCCTTGACTTAATGCCAAATCTAGATAAAAGGCCAGACATGTGTAATGTGTAGGTGGGTTTTTTGATTTATTTTGACACAGATTCTCATGTATCTCAAGTTGACTTCAAAATGAAGGATGACCTTGAACTTTGGATCCCCCTGCTGCCACCTGAAAGTGTTAGGACTACAGGTATGTCACAGGTATGGTGCACTAGTTTACCAGTGCTGGGGATGGAACCCAGGGCTTTGTGTTTGCTAGGCAAGCACTCCACTGGCTGAGCTGCATCCTTAGTGATCTTTAACAACCTTGAAAAGTATCATTCAGACATCAGGGTAACTGACCAGCAGAGTAGTTACCAATTGCCTTGCAGTTCATTTGTATTGTGCTCTCACACTGAGCCCAGAAAGAACAAACCAAAAATGGATTCACTAGCGCTAAAGCTTGACATTGCCATGCTGAAATTAAGCTGTTTATCTGACCTTCCAAGAAATCTGGAGAGAAAGTTGCCATAGCAGCCAGATCTAGCAAACAGACCAGTTTTAGTCAGCATGCTAGGACAGGGCTCTCTGCTTTAACTCTTACAGGGAAAGATGCTTTGGAAGAAGCAATCTATGCTCTGTTCCCCTTTTCTGCTGTCTTCAGCCTTTTGCTGTCTATAAATACTCACTGGCCATGCTACAGAGCATAGTTCTCTGATTTGTATTCTGAGAGTTGCTTCATTCAGGAATCATCCTCTGTTCCAACAAACGCTGCCAAATCTGCTTTGTCTAAAGTTCTGCTTTTATCATTGGTCTTATGATTTCTATCCTTTCTAGCCTATACACTAGCTGAGGGGACCTTGAGAACATTGCCCAGCCTTTGTTTGCTTGTCTATAAAATGGGGGCACTAGGTAAATAAAACTATACATATGTTTTGGGGTTCCCRTARATATAAAATCAGTTAGTACACATAAAACCCTTGGAACAGTTCCCACAATGCTGTTAGTATCAATCATTGGCTGTTATTATCAGTGTTACTGCTATTTTTATAATGCATAAAAGCAGGGAAATTTGAGAAACACTAGGTCCCATGAAGTGGGAGGATTAAAGGGACCTCACTGAAGTGTTTTTGAGTTCACTCCACTCCTGCCATCATCCCACCTCCTCCTTTGGTTCTCTTGAGATACTGTTGTCTCACAGGATTGCAGGACTTGTTCAGAAAGTAGCTGGGCTTTGAGAACAAATCTTCAAGAGGGTAAGAGTATCGCTTATGTGTATATCTGCTGTACCTCTGGAGAGCCCTCAAGCCAGGGAGACAAGGCCCCAGCCTCCACGGACACTAAAGATGAAGAATTGAAACACAGATGTGTGGCAGTCCAGTTCGGTACACAGAGAACTAAGAAGGTGATACAGAGAACAGTGGAGAAAGGCGTTTCTCACTGTAACACCCCATAATTTGCATAATTTGCATTGTTGCTCTGGAACTAAGAAAATGTCTGTCAGAAACAGGAAACACTATGTTAGCATTAAAAATATTTTAAAATTATTTTTACAAATTCCCCATCGTTTCTAGGCTGACTTTTGGAAACTGGACCCACTGGCAAGAGGCAAGAAAGCACTGTCATCAAGCTTTAAGCAGGCAGTTCTCCAAAGCATGATGGGAGACAGAAAATATCAGCCCCAAACCAGAATAACATGGGAAAAAACAAACCAATGCCCTGAGCAGCTCTTCTATATTGGAGCTGATTTTAAAATCTTCTATTTTCCACTGGGGTCACTTAGATGGATGGACTAAGACAGAATCTCTATAGGAGTTTTGAGAAGCAAACAGAAAGAGAAAGGCCTTGAGCCATGCACAGAAATCCTTGGAGATACAAAGCCTGTGGAGAGAAAAAGTGGAATGTTTAGAATCGAGGAACGGGAGGGGAAAAGACCCAAAATTAAGGACCATCAAAGAGGAAGGATCTTGGAGCAGACGGAATGATGGAGAGGCTTCATAACTTCTGCTTGAGCCAGTCCAGGGGAGTAGAGAAATTTGATCATGAAAACTGCAGCAAGAAGCTAGCAGGGTCGAAGAAAAGAGTGGATCTAATGACCCAGCCCTAGGCTTGTAACTTTATGATGATTCTCAGACATAGCACAGAAGTGAAGACCCCCTGACTGGGAGTAAGTGTGTTCTGCAACCCCTGAGGGAAGACAGCTCCTTTGCTGTTCTTCCAAACTCCAAGAACCCCTGCCCCTTGTGCACACGCGCGCGCGCACAAACAAACACACACACACACACACACACACACACACACACATTCACTATTGCCTTTATCCTCTGGAGTCTCAATCAATCACAGAAAGGTGGTAACCCATTCGAGCAAGGCAACCTTCAAGGGGGTCTCATAAAGTGCAGGTTCTTTATGTGGGAAAAATAATGAAACACCTTACTGCGGAGGCAACTTCAAAGTGGAAAAGTATTGCTCAGGCAGAGAACAAAGGAAATTACTTCCTTCTACAGCCAACTCATGAACACAGGTCTCTTCCATGTTTGGACTTTTGGAAGAATGGAGTTGGTCAGTTGTCTTTCTTGCTCTTGTTCAGAGTTTAGAAATTAAATAAGGCAGAAGTTGATTTCAACAGGAACGTGTGTTCATTTGTGTCATAGTGTTGATTGTCAACTTGACAGAAACTAGAATCCCCTGGGAGATGGGTCTTTGAGCTCACATATTGGACATTAGCATGATAGCACTAATTGACTTGGGAAGACCCATCTTGACAGTGGGTAGGACTATTCACTCAGTAGGCAATGCTGTACTATCTAAATGGAGAAACCAAGCTGAGCATTAGCAAGAATGTCTGAATGCTTGGCCCATAGGGAGAGGCACTATTAGAAGGTGTAGCCTTGTGAAGTATTTATGACCTTGTTAGAGTAAGTGTGTCACTACAGGGGTTTGGGGACTTTAGGGCTTAAATGGTCAATCTATGCCCAGTGTGAAACACATTTAGTCTCCTCCTGTCTGCCTTCAGATCAATATTTAGAACTCGGCTCTTCCAGCACCATGTCTGCCTGGACACTGCCATGCTTTCCGCCCTTTCAATAATGGACTAAATCTCTAAAAAGCTATAATTCAGTCCCAATTAAATGTTGTTTTTTTTATAAGAGTTGCCTTGGTCATGGTGTCTGTTCACTACAACAGAAACCTTAAGACAGACTCATTTTCATTTCCTTTCTTACATGCAATTTTTAAGAGTATATTGAGGTCCCTTTAACAGTCTCCTGCATCAAGGTAGGTTTCTTTTGCTTCTGTCATGAAGAAGAAGAAGAAGAAGAAGAAGAAGAAGAAGAAGAAGAAGAAGAAGAAGAAGAAGAAGAAGAAGAAGAAGAAGAAGANGAAGAAGAAGAAGAAGAAGAAGAAGAAGAAGAAGAAGAAGAAGAAGAAGAAGAAGAAGAAGAAGAAGAAGAAGAAGAAGAAGAAGAAAAGGAAGAAGAAGGAAGAAGAAGGACAGACAGAGAGACAGAGAGAGATGTTTATTTCTAGTCCTTTCTTGTTCTCAATAAGAGCATCTAGGAAAGCTACATGACCTCAGCAGTGCAAACATTTTGGACCAGAAACGTTGTAGGGAAGCTGTTGTATATTACAGAACATTCAGCAGCATCCTTGGCTCCTACTCACTAGATGCCCATGCTTCTTTTGACTGTAGCAATAGTGTTCCAAAATATTAGCAACTGCCCCTTGAAGATGTAAAAGGATGCCCATTGAAAACTGTTGTTCTTTCTAGAGTATAGCTATACAGGATTCCAAATAAATTTTCCCAAGAGTGGTCTGCCTTAGTTTTGATTCCTGTTGTTGAAGCAAAAGCAACTTAAGGAACAAAGTATTTTTTGTGACTGGGTTACCTCACTCAGGATGATATTTTCTAGTTCCATCCATTTGCCTAAGAATTTCATGAATTCATTGTTTTAAATAGTTGAGCAGCATTCCATTGTGTAAATGTAYCACATTTCCTGTGTCCATTCCTCTGTTGAGAGACATCTGAGTTCTTTCCAGCTTCTGCCTATTATAAATAAGGCTGCTATGAACATAGTGGAGCATGGGTCCTTATTACATGTTGGAGAATCTTCTGGGTATACGGTCAGGAGCGCTATAGCTGGGTCCTCTGGTAGTGCTATGTCCAATTTTCTGAGGAACCACYAGACTGTTTTCCAGAGTGATTATACCAGCATGCGATCCTACGAACAATGGAGGAGTGTTCCTCTTCCTCCACATCCTTGCCAGCATTGACTGTCACCTGAGTTTTTGATCAGAGCCATTCTGACTGGTGTGAAGTGGAATCTCAGGGTTGTTTTGATTTGTATTTCCCTGATTACTATGGATGTTGAACATTTCTTTAGGTGCTTCTCAGCCACTTGGCATTCCTCAGCTGAGAACTCTTTGTTTAGCTCTGTACCCCATTTTTAATAGGGTTATTTGTTTCTCTGGAGTCTAACTTCTTGAGTTCTTTGTATATATTGGATATTAGCTCTCTGTTGGATGTAGGATTAGTAAAGATCTTTTCCCAATTTGTTCCTTACCATTTTGTCCTATTGACAGTGCCCTTGGCCTTACAGAAACTATGTAATTTTATGAAGTCCTATTTGTCAATTCTTAATCATAGAGCATAAGCTGTTGGTGTTCAGGAAATTTTCCCCTGTGCCCATATACTCAAGGGTCTTCCCAAGTTTCTTTTCTATTAGTTTCAGTGTGTCTGGTTTTATGTGGAGGTCCTTGATCCAACTGGACTTGAGCTTTGTACAAGGAGATGAGAATGGATCAATTTGCATTCTTCTGCATGCTAACCAACAGTTGAACCAGCACCATTTGTTGAAAAGGCTATCTTTTTTCCACTGGATGATTTTAGTCATCAGTCAACATCAAGTGACCATAGGTGTGTGGGTTCATTTCTGGGTATTCAACTCTATTCCATTGATCTACCTGCTTGTTGTTGTACCAATATCAAGCAGTTTTTATCACTATTGCTCTGTAGTACTGCTTGAGGTCCGGGATACTGATTCCGCCAGAAGTTCTTTTACTGTTGATAATAGTTTTAGCTCTCCTGGGTTTTTGTCATTCCAGATGAATTTGAGAATTGCTCTTTCTAACTCTAGGAAGAATCGAGTTGGAATTTTGATGGGAATTTTTAGGATTCTGTCTAAGCTCCACCTCACAGTTACCTGACAACAGCCAGGTATGCCCCTCCCCACAGTTACCGCCCAACAGCCAGGCAGGCCTGGCCTACTCTAAAAGGGTCCCTCTTCTCTCTCTTTCTCTCTCTCTTGCATCTCTTATTTTCTCACTCTCAGCTTCTCTCTTGCCCTCTTGGGCTCTTTTCTCTCCTCCTCCCCTCCCCCCTCTCTCCACATTGTCATGGCTGGCCTCTGCTTCTCTACTCTCCCCCTCTTTCTACCTTTCTCTGCCTTTTCTACCCTGTTAACTCCCCTCCCCATGCCCTGAATAAACTCTATTCTATACTATACCTTCCTGTGTCTGGTCCCTCAGGGGGAAGGGATGCCTCAGCATGTGCCCACTGAGTCACCTCCTTCCCCCCACACCAATGTAGAACATATTCTCACATCTCTTTCTCTTTTTATGATCACAACAGGGATTGCATTGAATCTGTAGATTGCTTTTGGCAAGAYGGCCATTTTTACTATATTAATCCTGCCGCTCCACAAGCATCTTTCCATTTTCTGAGGTCTTCTTCCATTTCCTTCTTCAGAGACTTGAAGTTCTTGTCATATAGATCTTTCACTTGTTTGGTTAGAGTCAGCAAGATGCTTTATATTGTTTGTGACTACTGTGAAGGGTTTGTTTCCCTAATTTCCTTCTCAGCCTGCTTATCCTTTGAGTATAGGAAGGCTACTGATTTGTTTGAGTTAATTTTATATCCAGCCACTTTGCTGAAGTTATTTATCAGCTGTAGGAGTTCTCTGGTGGAGTTTTTGGGGTCACTTAAGTGTACTGTCATATCACCTGCATACAGTGATAGTTTGACTTCCTTTCCAATTTGCATCCCTTTGGCCTCCTTTTGTTGTCTAATCGCTCTAGCTAGAACTTCAAGTACTATATTGAATAGATATGTAGAGAGAATGCAGCCTTGTCTAGTCCCTGATTTTAGTGGGATTGCTTCAAGTTTCTCTCCATTTAGTTTGATGTTGGCTCTGAGTTTGCTTTATATTACTTTTACTATGTTTATGTATACTGGTAAGTGGATATTAGCCCAGAAGCTTGGAGTATCCAAGATACAATTCACAGATCAAATGAAGCTCAAGAAGAAGGAAGACCAAAGTACAAATATTTTGGTCCTTCTTAGAAGGGGGAACAAAATACCCATAGGAGGAGATACAGAGACAAAGTGTGGGGCAGAGACTAAAGGAAAGGCCATCTAGAGACTGCCACACCTGGGAATCCATCCCATATACTGTCACCAAACCCAGACCCTAATGTGGATGCCAACAAGTGCTTGCTGACAGCAGCCTGCTATAGCTGTCTCCTGAGAGGCTCTGCCAGTACCTGACAAATACAGAGGTGGTTACTCTCAGTCAACCATTGGACTGAGCACAAGAACCCCAATGGAGCAGCTAGAGAACAGACACAAGAAACAGAAGGAGCTTTCAACCCCATATACTATAACAATATGAACCAACCAGTACCCCCAGAACTCCCAAGGACTAAACTACCAACCAAAGAGTACACATGGAGGGACCAATGGCTCCAGTTGCATATGTAGCAGAGGATTGCCTTGTTGGACATCAAAAGGAGGAGAGGCCCTTGGCCGTGAGAAGGCTGGATGCCCCAGTATAGGGGAATACCAGGACAGGGAAGCAGGAGTGGGTAGGTTGGTGAGGAGGGGAAGAGGGGATGGGATAGGGTGAAACCAGGACAGGGAACAACATTTGAAATATAAGTAAAGAAAATATCTAATAAAAATTAAAAGGGAGAAAGTGTATATTCTAACTCATAGTTCAAGTCACCATCCATTAAGATGAAGAAGCCAATGTAACAGAAGCTTGAAGTAATAGGTCAGAGCATGTCCAGAGTCAAAACAAGACAGTGATGAATGCATGACACCACTTTGCCCCCTTTCTCTCCTTATAGACTCCAGGATCCCAGTCAGGGAATATGTCACCCACAGTGGGAGAGTGGAGACTCTGAGTATAATCAAGACAATCCCAGCAAAGGCCCATCTCCAGGGCAATTCTTGTTCCTGACAAACTGATGAATAACACTAACCATCGCACTGTTCAAATGCCACTCCCTTCTCAGTGTCTTTGTTGCTACTTTGGATGGAGGGAAACTGCTCCTAAGATGAGCTATTGCTCATGGTTCCTGCCTCTCTCAGGCCTGGAGCCACAGGACTCTCCTGGTTTTGTTGACCTGGCCAGCACCTTCAGACTAATGTGCATGTGCATATTTCCTTTTCCAGTCCTCAACAGACACACAGATTTGAAGGAGCCCAGTTCGCACTAAAAAACTAAGGAATTTCAGTGACTTGGCAGCAAAAAGTTAAATAATCTCCACTGAATACAGATGCAAATGTTCTCCACAGAAGTCTTTGGAGCAGTGCCCAAAGGGGAGCAAGTTAAAAAGAATCAGTTTGTTCTTAAAGGCATTTCAGCCTGGATGGTTATCTCTTGTGAAGCCTTGGAACACTGGAGGATTTTCGGCAGGGTCTCTGACCTTCAGGCTCCACCTTAGAAAAGTTCATATGGCAATTAATATCATTAGAGTATTGTACATTTATTTTTACATATTTTTATGTATATGAGTGTTTTTGTGTGAAATTGTATCTGTGTTAACTGCATGCCTGGTACTCTCTGAGGCCAGAGGGGACATCAAATCCTCCAGAACTAGAGTGACAGACAGTTGTTAGCTGTCCAGTGAGTACTGGAAATTGAACCCAGGTCCTCTGAAAGAGCTGCTACTGCTTGTAACTACTAAGTCATCCCTTTAGCCCCAACGTATATGTACATTTTAAAACACAACAAAAACCTTGACTGGAGAGACAACTTGGCAGTTAAGACTCTGTACTACTCTTATAGAAGATCCAAGGTTTGTTCCTAGCACCCACATTGAGTGGCTCACAACATTTAACTCCTGCTCCATGGGGTCTGATCTGGCCTCCATGGCTACCTGTACATACACATATATACATTTTTTCTTTTATTGAAAATAGATTTTTTTCATATGATATATTCTGATTATGGTTTCTCTCCTTCCCCTCATCTGGGTCTTTTTCATCTCTGGTTAGAAAATAGAAAATAAGAAATACTAATAAAATAAGATAAATCAAAAACAAACAAATCAGAACATGACAAAACAGCCAAACAAGGTAAGAACCAAGGGATAAAAGCACGAGAAACATGTAGATGCAGAGACACGTGTGTGTTCACACTCAGGAATCCCATACAAACTCATACCAGAAGACATGGTATGTACACAGAGGACCTGTAAGATTGTTTTTTTAAAAAAAAAAAGACTTCAAATGAGCTTCAATGTACGTACACATGTTTACGTATAATAGGAAACTGTAGACCATATTTATTGTGAGCTAAATCCAACCCCTAAATCTTTACTGGATTGTGGTCATAGCCAAGTCGGAGCTCAGGGTTTGCTCCAAAATGAGATTGTGGGATAAGAGAATTAATGATACCCTTGCTCACAGCAATAATTGGCAGAAAAATCCTATTAGAAAACAGATTAGAGATTCTTTTAGAATATCAACAACAGCTGAAGGAAAGCAATGTGTGCATGAAAAATCATCCCTCTATTTAACTGACCCATTCCAATGTGATTGGCATTCCTCATTCAGGAAGTGAAGGAACCTTTGGGACATGAGGCACCTGGTGATGACCATTATGTCCTGGGGAAACAGAAACATGGGCTGTAGGGTGGATAACTTGGATGGCTTCTGCCTCTCTTACACTGAAACCTAAGGAATCCCCAATACAGTTGCATGCAGATCTACAAGACCCATATGGGGTAGAATGCTCCTTGGTAAAGCAGACTCTCATCACTTGGGAATCCATCAAGTCTATGTATGAGTGTTTCCAAATGAAAGGAGAGAGGTAAATGCTAAGTCACTTCCCTGTTCTGACTCCCCATGGACCACTTGTTCTTGAGAAGAAAGTGTTTCTTCCTCTTCCATATCTGACTCAGCCTCACTGGTGTCTCTGACTTCCAAGGCCGCATCCTTGTCTTCCTAGTCACTGCCCTCACACAACAAACCTCTGTATTTGCTTTCCACACTATCACAGACACAGACAGTTGTAGGTAGCAGACTTCTGCAGAAGCTGGGGAGGCAGCCAAGAAGATTTACAGAGAACAGAGAACAGCTTCAAATTAAACATTAAGCACTGGACAAGGAAGGCATCCTTTACATCCTTGTGGAGGATGCCATATCACTTTGTCATTGCTGTTTTTGTTAGCACCCCAAGAAGCCACATGGTTCTTCATCTCTTCTCTCCTACTCTAAGCTTCCAGACCCCAGAAACTTCTTGTCTTGCCGTCTTATCTACACTGAGCTCATCACGGCCCCTACAATGGACTAGACAATGTAGGAAGGGCATAAGAGGGAGCTTGCCTTCATCAGCTAATCTGTCCACTCATTCCGTAAAAACCACAGATTGGTTTGTGCAAGTGAAAAAGCCTATCTTTTACAGACGGTACATCAAAAAGTCCCATTCTCCTCATAACTGTGTCCACTCATTCTCTGCAATTAAAAAAATAGATATTTGCCATAGTTGGTGGCACATGCCTTTAATCCCTGTACTCAAGAGGCAGAGGCRGGCAGATTCCTATGAAGGCAAAAGTCACCCTGGTCTACTATAGTGAGGTTCAGGATATCCAGTTCTATGTAGAGAGACCCTGTCTAAAAACTAATAAATGAATGAATGAATGAATGAATGAATGAATGAATATTTAAACAAAGTGAACAAAGTGATTATTTTCAAATTACCTCTTTCTGGAGTTCTATAATCCTGTGGCCTCATCTGACTTGCCTTTGTTGAGATTTCAGTATGGAATGTCTTACATGCTCACAYGAACTGGTGGCACTKTCTGGAAGGTTGTAGAACTTTTAGGAGGTGGAACTGTGCTGAAGGAATTGAGGGACTGCGGGTGGGCTTTGAAGTTTAGTAGCCTCTTTACTCCTTGCTTCCTGACCGTGAATGGCATGTGACCAGATGACTCTGTGCTTTCCTCATGATAGGTTGTATCCCCTTAAAACTGTGAGCTAATGAGCCCTTCCTCCTGGAAGTTGCTACTTGTCAAGTATTTCATCTAAACAACTAGTATCAACATAGTAACTAAGGCAGTTTTTAGATGGATAACTTTCTGACAAAGAGCACTAACTCACCATTCAGCCAAGGAGAATATGCTGGTTTGTACATGCTTAGCCCCAGAAGTGACACTATTAGGAAGTACAGCCTTGTTGGAGTAGGTGTGTCACTGAAGGTGTAGGCTTTAAGACCCTCCTCCTAACTGCCTAGAAGTCAATCTTCCACTAGCAGCCTTCAGATGAAGATATAGAGCTCTCAGATCTACCTGCACCATGCCTGCCTGGATGCTGCCATGCTCCAACCTTGACGATAACAGACTGAACCTCTCAACCTGTAAGCCAGCCATTAAATAAATGTTGTCCTTACAAGAGTTGCCTTCGACGCAGTGTCTCTTCACAGCAGTAAAACCCTGACTAWGACAGAGGATCAAGGCTTACAAGGATCAGAACTTCCTAGAATACACTGCTGATTGTCACGGATACCCAAATCCTTTGTGCAGTTGAAGAAATTCAGAACACCAAAGACACAATCCACCTACCAAATGCTGTCTGACAAGAAGGAAAGAGTGGACCCAGGTTCTGGAAAGGCCCAATGCAGCAGTGCAGGGGTATACCAGAACAGGGAAGTGGGAAG
>BDUI01019421.1:12909-27647 GCA_002335545.1 Apodemus speciosus
TCTTTTGTTGCCTATTTTTTCTTTATTTTTGTTTAATGTGTTAATGTGTCGGTGTTTTGCCTGTGTGTGTGTGTGTGTGTGTGTGTGTGTGTGTGTGTGTGTGTACTATCCTTGAAGCCAGAAGCTGGATCTCTGGGACTAGAGTTAGAGACTGCTTGGGCTGCCATGTGGATGCTGAGGATGGAACCCTGGTCCTCTGGAAGAGGTGCTCTTAATCCCTGAACCAACACTATAGTCCCCCTTATTTTATTTCTTAGTACCTCAAAATACCCAGAATAATAGTTGCTCGAAAGTATTTTCTACATATGAGATCAAAAGGTAAAAGTCCTTGCTTTGAAGATGAATGATCTGAGTTCAGTTCCCAGAAGAAGAACCAACTTCAGAAAGTTGGCCTTCAAATTTCACACTCTCACTATGCATGCACATCTATATAACTCCATACAATAAATTAATACACTTACTTTTTTACTACATGAGTAACTGTATAAGTAAGTGTATTTCAGCTGGGTTAAACAACTTACATGCCTTGCCAGCATTTATTTGCTGTATCATTATCAGTCTTGTAACTTGATTTGTATTTATTAATGCCATTCTACTCTTGATGGTTTATGGAAGTCTGCATATGTGCTGCTAATATCTTTCAAAATTAATCCTTGAAACTCTGGAAAGCAAACAAAAGGAGCTTTTTTAAAAATGGTGAAACAAAATTCTACATGTACTTGGATAAAGGGCTGAAGGATATGTAATGAACAAAGAAATTATTTTCATCCAATGAGAGGCTCTCATTTTATTAGAAAGTAATCTTAGATATTACTGTAATGGCACCATTTCCTAATGGTGTTATAACTATAGAAAAATGATTTCTTGCTTTTCAAGGTCTTTCAWTTCACCAGCTTAATTGAACACCTACTATATCTCCTGGATTTACAATCTCTAAAACAAAAAAATAAAATAAAATAAAACATGCTAAGTAAAAATAATTGTAGGTCATGAGAAAGAAAACCCAACAAAATAGAAACAAATAAAATGCTGTGGGTTGATACTCATTAATTCAGAGAGGATCTGAAGAAACTACATTTATTCAAAACAAAAGTTGCTGTGCAGCTGCCACATACCGGACACTGTGCTGTTCATGAGACAGGATTTCCACAATCAAGATAATTCATAGCTTTGTAGGGACGAGTGAAAAAGTAACTAAAAATTATAGTAGACTTGAAGAGTATTAGAAAATAATTTATATAAAACAGACTACCTTAAATAATATGAAAATACAATAAAGGTAGAGTTTAAATGCTGGGGAAAATGGGGTACTTTATCAATTTATATTATATTTATATTTATATTCTTTTTTATTTTTAAAGGGTAACCAAAGCAAAATAATCATGTTTACCAAAGAAAGGAGAGAAATTGTGTTCTTATTGCCTCCGTTGACTGCTCTGAATCAGAAAATACTATTTCTTTACATATATACAAAAAACCAAAGGCATGTATCATTATTATTTACATCCCTCCTACAAAGAGGTATGCTATACATGCTTTCTTTCCTTGCTTTTTTTGCCCATTCAGTTTTATAGTGTGAGCTCTTCCTGTGCCATTTCATAGAGACATAGAAAGTTCTCATGCTTTATTAAATACATTCATACTTTGAAGAATAAGCCAAGAAAAAAAGTTCAATTTCCAATGTTTTACTGCTTCAACAATACAGCCACAAATAGCTTTGTATTCATATATAATGTATCCCTATAGATGTAAATTTTCAGTGTAATTGTTTAATCAAAGGAAAAATCAGTATTTTCTTTAAAATACTGCCAAATTATATGGGTACATGTTCTGAAAGTAACTGCTGAAAATTCCCTTATTGTGGTCTAGTGTATATTTCATTACAACTGAAATTGAACATTTTTTATATGTATGAGCAATATATACTTTTTTCCCTGTGAACTATGAATTCACATCTTACTCACACTTCTGTTAAAATGTTTGTCCTTTGATAGTTAATTTGCACAATTTCTTTTTATTGGCTTTTTTCATATGATGCAGTTTGATGGTATCTGTTCCCCTAAGCCAACTCCTCCCTGGTCTCTTTGACTCCCAGTCCATCCAACTTTATGTTCTTAACCCCACCTCAACCCTAGAAAAATCCTGAAATATGTGAGCAAGAAAACAAACAACAACTGAAAAGACAAAAATCACCCAAAGAAAGCAAATAAACAACAAGAGCAGACACAAAAAAGTGGAGTCCATTTTGTGTTCTCCAGCCACTTCTGAGCATGAGGCTCTGGAGTATGATTGATATTTCTTTATAAATTATGTTAGTTCACTTTGCTGTCAGTTGCAACTGTTTTCTGTAGTTTTTTTCAGTTGCCATTAAAAATTAAGATTTTGTTTCTCTTTGATATGAATTTTAAACTATGCTTAAAAAACCTTTCATCATCATCTATTATAAAGAAATTTACTGGCACTTTCTCTTTATTCTTCTATAGATTTATATATTTTTTAAATTCAGTTTTATTCTGAATGTTCAATGTACCTTTGACAACTCTTTACATCTTTTCCATCCTTTGCTTTTTGGTATAACATTTCAAATAAAATTCCAGATATCATTTCAGTACTTTAGCACATCTATCTAACCAAAAGAATTTATTTGTCCACATAATGACCATGTCATTGTCACACTAACAAAAATAAAAAATTCTGCAATATTGCCTAATGGTGATACTGTTAAAAATGTTTCTAATTATCTAAAAATAGTTTTTTAAAACTTATTGTCATCCTATCATATTTGGCGTGTTTGTTATGTCTATTTTATTATTTATTTTTACAYATGTCATCTTTTTCTCTGTTAAGTTTATACATTTAGTAAACAGAGATAGGGGATCCAGAAAGGAGTAGTGCTAATCTTTGATACTGGATTTAGAGCAACCTCAAACTCAAGGGAAAGACAAGAATTAAATAACATTTAGCTTTGTTCAGTATATCAAGCATGTGACTCTTAGCAGTACTTTGTTTTTGTTAAAGCCGGCCTTTATGGCATTAATCTGGGATTTTTCAAATAGTTCTTTGTAAACGTACTTATCAGTTCTCAGTTTTTACACACTGTTGCATTTGAAATGTTTTCTAACAGGAGGACAGAATCATTTTGGGGGATGTACTATGATATGGAACAATGACCTTGGAGTGATGTGCTTGGTGTGTGGTGGTCAAGGGTTGGGGTGGTTTGAGATGGAGTGCAAAAGAAAAGGCATATTGCTAAGCAAGCAGAGCTTTCTAGGCCATCCAGCCTGGAGGACATGGACATCATTAGAGATTTTAATTTATAGTTGGACTTCTTCAACTGAGGACCCTTCTGGTTATTGTATGTGTGATTAGCTAGCCAACATAAAAACATATAAGAGAATGTAAGATGTTTGGCTTATATCCATGACTATGTGAAACAAAATTAGTTGAATTAGTATTTACTCTCATAACTTTCAAGGTAATAACATGTTCTGTTTGAAAGGAAAGAAAAAAAGAAATAAAAAGAAAAACTATTCATTCTATTTTAATGTTAATTCATGCCATTCATTTTCCTTCCTGATTACCTAAGACATATTTTCTGTGGTAAAATGAAAACTAGCACTTTACAACTAGTGGTTGGTGCCGTTCTCAGATTCCACTCATGCAAATCTCCAAAATATATTTTTATCAACTCAATATCCACCAAATGAAAATTAAGATATAAACCACAAATGAATTATATAATAAAATAAAAGTCCATCCAGTGAGTTCTAATAGTTATAAAATTTTGTGATTATGAATAAATACTCTATCTACACATCCCTCTCTCTTAAAATTTTTGAGGGGAAGAGCCTTTGAGGGGAAGGCTGGCCCAGTGGGCAAAAGTGCTTGTCATCAAACCTGAAGATTGGAGCTCAATTCCTGGAATTCACATTGTAAAAGACCTGATTCATTTGTCCTCCACACATGTGTCATAATTTTTACCTACACACACACACACACACACACACACACACACACACAAACACACACACACACAAACACATTGCATTTTTTAAAAAAATGTTCTCAGAAAGAAGTATATTGTAACAGCAGGAGTGAAAACAATCAGAATAAAATTACAAACTCAGTTTTATTATCATAACTTTTTAGTACTTCAGTGCCATGGCCATTCTGGCCTCGGTATTTTTCATCCACAGAATGTGTTACATAAAACAAAGGTAAATTTGAACAATTTGAGATATATTTGCAATTTTAAGTATTAGTTGATAATTCTTACTGATAATTGATAACTTTATTAATGGTATATCACAGTGATGTCTCTAATTGACAATATTTGAAAGACCATTGGTTTTATTCTTTATGCTTTTAATGGATTAACATATTATAAAATCAGGTACTTCACATTATTAAATAGTGTGTCTAATTTTACTTGTTAATAGAGTCACATATTTGCATACTGAATTTTAGCTAAAGAAGAAAGATAACCTTAGATGATTTTCCTTTCCCAGGCCACATAATCTTGAATACAAGCACAAGTTATGCTAACAATTGTTTATTTGCATTATTCTGGACATGTTTACTCTAAAAAAGAATGAGTGCCTATTCTGCTTCATACTGCGTATGACCCAGTGCATCAAAAATAAGCTTAAGAGTACGGACAGGACATTTCTCAGATACCACAGGAACCAGTTCTCTTGGATTCCACATAATGCCTCCAATTTTCTTCCTCTTTTTGCTGTAATATTGCCTTCTCTTTCAAAGCTATGGAATCTGCTGCCTCTTAAGGCACCACTTGGTACTAATGATTATTGATGGTTCTTTCTGTTATCACTGCTCTTGGACATTTTTTGATGCAATTGCTGGTGTCTTTATCTGAGAGGGCTATGTGGACTGAAGATGACATTTCACATTGGGAATTACTGATATTAATGTTCCTTACTTATCAGTTTCAGGCTTAAACACTTAATGTGTCAAGAAAATGTATATGGGACAGCTCATCACATTTGCTTCTTTTTAACATCTTCTAAAAAATTTCCTGGTATCTCTTTAGTACTAAAGTACAAGTACCTATGAATAACCTGAGTCATAACATCATACAACTATGCTGTAATTCGGGTCATCTTTTTTAATGGACTGACCTATTTATCTTTGAACACACCCTGAATTTTGCATTATTTGTTTCCCTAAGATTTCATTTCCAGGAGGTTATTTGGCTCCTTTGGTAGTTGGGCTCCTGGTATTACTTATGTAAAAATCCTTTCAGTATATCCACAAATGTTGACATCTCAAATGAAGTAGAACTAGGGAGCATATAGAGACCCTCTTCCTGTCAATATGTCCATGGTACATTCAGTATAGCCTTATCTTTGCTAGGCAATTAATTTTTCCAAAAAAAAAAAAAAAAGAAAGAAAAAGAAAAAGAAACTGAGGGGTAGCAACCAGAAAGTCCCAGAAATCAGGAAAGCAAGAGCCTCCCAGGACCCCATGGAGATGTCATTAGCTGAAATACCTCACAAAGGAGAGGGAGAACCTTTTGAGACCATATCCAGAGGTTAGGCATGGGCCCCTGGTTGAGGGATGGGGCCAACCCCCCATCTCTAAAATTTTAACCTAGAATTGCTCCTGTCTAAAAGAAATACAGGAACAAAGAGTGGAGCAGAGACTGAATAAAAGGCCATCCAGAGACTGTCCCTCCTGGGTATCCATGTAGACACCAAACCCAGACACTATTGTGGATGCCAAGAAGCACTTGCTAACAGGAGCCTGATATAGCTGTCTCCTGAGTGGCTCTGCCAGATCCTAACCAATACAGATGCAGATGCAGATAAATGCTAGCAGCCAACCATTGGACTGAGCACAGGGACCCAATGGAGTTAAGGGAAGGACTGAAGGAGCTGGAGAGGCCTTATCTGGCATCAGTGGGAGGGGAAGCCCTTCGTCCTGTGATGGCTTGATGCCCCAGTGTAGAGGAATGCTGGGGTGGTGATGTGGGTGTTGTGGGGGAGCATCCTCATAGAAATAGGAAAAGAGGGTTGGGATAGGAAGTTTGCAGAGGGGAAACCAGGAAAGAGGATAACACTTGAAATGTAAATAAATATGATATTCAATTTAAAAATAAAGAAAATAGACTTCATCCTAAAATATCTAAGCAGTAATGGAGATGGGCCTTGAATATTGAGCATGATAGATGAAATAACCACTTACTTGTAGTTTTTTCCCACAAATCTGTTATCTGGTTCTTGAAACATGAAGTCTTTGTTCATTAACTCTATGTGCTTGGTATTATAGATTGTTTCTAGATAGATTTCTAAATTTGGAAGTCCTTTGCAGCAATGCAGAAGTTTTACAGTGGATTCAATGACTTCAATCACACTTGGCAAACAAACAAACAAACAAAAAAGAAAATCCAAGCCAAATTAGTTCTTAGGTCTTTTCTCATTTCAAGCATAACCACCACTCAGTACTCACAATCGAATACATTCTGGAATTCTCTGAAAAATCAAATGTGTAAAACTATCAGATATTTTTAGTTTATTTGCGTAAACCAATGAAAATCTTGACACAATACAGAACTTTCAGTAAGAATATTTCTAAATTACATTATTTGTTAACTAAAATCCTTTTTAAATTCTTTTCTTTTTATCAAAAAATTTTCATGAAATATATTATGATTACTGTTTTCCCTCCTTCAGTTCCTCCTAGATGCTACCCACCTTAACTAAAATCTTGATCACACTGGAAAGACATTATTTTAAACTATAGATCATAAATAATTATAAAGATATCTCAGAGGGCCACAAAAGGAATTTTCATAAATCAAATTAAAATAAGATAGTATCTATTATGGGGATAGTTTCTTTTTTCCTGTTTGTTGAGGACCTAACATGACAGGTATGGATATATAAATCTTCATTATGAATTTTTAAATTGTAGCATAGATTTAAGATGATTAAACATAATCAGGATCATTTCCATCTACTTAGGCACAACAACATCTAATTGTAAGTGTAGTATACAGTTCCTACCCCAAGCAAGAAATAAGAGACAATGAAGACCAAGTCAGGATATTGTGACCAAAGAGTTGTGTCACCAATGATAACTGATATAGATAGCTATTTGGGCTCTTGATGATCATGCAGCTTGGCTGGCTGGGGCCAACAACATGTGAGCTTTTACCTGGACTTTTCTGAGGCTTTTTATATGAGGCCTTCTCGAAGAGCGTACCATAAAACTACTTTCTTTTGTCTGTGCGTTTGTATATTTATTTTACAAAAGGTCACGTATATCCCAAGCTGGCCTCAAATTTGGTTATTGTGTTGTCGGGATTGAACATTTGATCTTGCCTTGATTTCCCAAGTGCTGGGATTTGAAGCATGCACTACAGTAGGGACCTGTTTTATGCAGTACTGGAAATTGAACCAGGGCCTCTTTCATGTTGGCAAGCACTCTGTTGACTGAGATACACGCCCACATTTCAGCTCTAGAACTAGTATTTGTCTATAGAGCTTTTAAATTGGCTACAAGTGACGGCTAGTAAGTTTAGTTAGTGTCCTTATTTTTCACAAAGGTAATGCTCTTTTTTTAAATTTAGCACTACTGATTTAACACAGTTATATAACCCATCACCTTTTTATTAAATATTTTGAAAGAGCAAAAATACTTTTTTCTATAAATTATACTTTTAAACTAATAAAAGTAATTCATTATCTTCTTTAGTTAATGTAATTTGGAGACCCATAACTAATAAATATAATCATTTATTGGCTTTTTAGTAAGGCATCCCATTCATATCCCATCTGTTGACAGTAAAATTTGTACTCATTCATAATTTCTTGATGCTTTTTTCTTATCCTCACAACAGATGAGACATATGAACAAAGAAGAATAGGTAATAATCTCATTGGCCAATTACTATTTAGAGTGATTTCTCAAATCAATCTCTAATAAATCAATCCTCCCAAATTAATTGTTGTAAACTGACAGGAAATTTTGACACTCAAGGAGTTTCTAACAGTATTTGTAGAAAAGGATGTTTGTCACAACTGAGATCCTGATGCTATTAACATTGTTTGACTAGAGGCTCAGGGTGCTGCTGCTAAACATTATACCCCCACAGACTTATGTAGCCCAAAATATCTGTGGTACTGATATTGAAATTTTTTAGTAATGGTGTAATTTGTTTTTTTATATTTTTCATTAAGTCATCCAAATGTGTAGTGAGTTAATCTTTTAATACCTATCTATTTACAAATAAAGACTTACCATAACCTTGATTCTGAGCATCCCTCTCAGTCTCATCTTATAGAGTTTGGAAAGACCTTGTTTTAGTTTGGTTCTCTGTTGCTGTGATAAAATATTGACCAAAAAACTTGGAGAGGAAGGGGTATACTTGGCTTACAGTTCTATTCCATCATTGAAAGAAGCCAAGGAAGGAGCTCAAGTCAGGAACTCGGTGGTAAGAGGAATGCATCATACTGACTTTTTCTCCCTAGCTTGCTGTAGTGGCTATTCCTTGTTGACAACTTGACTATATGTAGAATGAAGTACAATCCAGAATTGGAAGGCTCACCTATGATCTTAATCTGGAGACTCAGAGATACAAGTTTCTGACCTGGATCTTGAAGCATAGTGGCTATTTATTCCAGAAGATTAAGACAAGGAGATGTCTGAGTTCAAACATCATCTGGGATTAAAGGCACAGTGATACACACCTTTAATATGAGCCACAACTTCTGCTGGAAACCTACAAAAGAACGTTGGAAGAAGGAAGACTCACTCACTCTTCCTTGCCTGCTTGCCTCATGGGACTGAGCAACTACTAGATCCTTGGACTTCCATCCACAGCTGCTGCTGACCACTGTTGGGGAGTTGGACTACAGACTGTAAGTCATCAACAAATTCCCTATCTATATAGAGATTATCCCATATGTTTTGTGACTCTAGAGAACCCTGACTAATACACTTGCTTAGTATTGTTTTCCAAGTTCCAACAACAGCACGTTGAGCTCTGACTACTCAATGATACTTCTAGGCTAAAACTCCAAAATCCTCTACCTTGTTCCCACAAAACCTCCCAAGGTATAAAAGCAACATGGTCAAGTCCATCACACCAACTCTCTGGTACCAGTTCCTCCACAGGCTGCTTTTGGTCATATTGCTTATTACAGCAACAGAAAGCAAACAGACCTCAAATTCAAAATAAATAAAGTTAATAGATCTTACATTTTGAATTTTATTATGTGGTGCTGTAAAGGAAAACAGAGATTGAGAATTGTTTATATCTCTTCATAATTTCTGGTGAGTTGGTGTACATAAGACAAACAATGAGAATTTTGTTAAGGGTCTATTATCAGTCTGCAGCTGGAAATAATAGTCTAGTACTTTAAAAGGCAAAAATTATCCATAATCAATGCTATACATACCAGGGCAGGGTTGATTCAGCTCATCTCAGTGACTTATGTGAGGGAAACATAATGAGTTCAATTTTAAATATGATGAGTTTGAGATACCTGTGACTCATTCAAGTAGAGATGTCAAGTAGGTAATTGTGAATATGTGGAATTGAAGACAGAAATGGAGAGAATAGGGAATCAGACTCATCAGTGTATATATATGGTAATTGAAGCATAAGAGTAAATGGAATCAGCCTAATGGGAAGAGGGAGAGAAATTTAAAACATAGTATGGTCCACACTAAAACCACTGGTAACGCCAATGTTCTATGTCAGATAAAGGATGAGTCAAAAGACAATGTTCTTTCTACTATATCAGGCTGTCTCCCAGACAGAAACTGTCCTGATTTTAATATTTCAATAAAATTTTAAATGAACCACGTGTTGTTTTTCAGATAATATTGTCAGACAATCAGTAAACAAAACTGACAAAACTCCAGACCATAGGAAAGCTTATAGTCTCATGACTATAAGCTTTATAATGAAGCAGGGGCAGTGTTTAACAGTGGCTGGTAGAAATATAAGGGTTATGGTGGCCTATTATGAAACAAGGGCTCCAGGTGTTTTTGCTATAAGGCCTCTGGACTTCAGTCACCCCTATTTACTATTATGAAGAACTCCTAGACGATACCTAATCATTGCCTTTTCCATATTCTAGCTTACTTGTTTAGAGTTGCATGTGATTTAGTTTTTCTACACATTTTGTAATCACCTTGAAGGAAGTAATACACCAATCCAGAAATTAGGGAGGAATTATCCTTGGGACAAAGTAGAGTACAAAAATGCCACAGGAAACCAAATGAGAAGCTTTCATAATGAAATACATAACGCTATAGACTCAAATTTTGATAACTGGACAAAGAATTCTCAGTTCTTAGATTAGCAGTCTATAACAGAGATAGGAAAACATAGCTACACAGTATGGGAGGGAGTGAGCAAAGTGGTGGCCTTGATATGATAACACCAGCATTTGCCTTGAAAGGGAAAATAACAGAGAAGAATGGCAAATTCACACAGTAGTCTTCCAGAGTCTCCATCTTTTATCTTGTAATCTTGGACTGAGGTTTCCTTCCATCAGGAATAAATTGATGTGAGTCAGACTACACTATAAATGCATTCAACTAAAATTTGGTGATAAAACTTTAGATTTACTCAGTCAGCAGTTTTGAAATAGCACCGTTATTTGAGAGAAAGCAGATCACTAATGGAAAGGGCTCAGTAATGCTTAAAGACAGCCTTTCTGGTATTGCTTAATGTACCTTTAATTATGTGTGGCTTCCATTGCTGTTGTACATTCCTGATGGTTTAGACCAATACAAAGAATTAATTTAAACAAATGTGAAAGTCCAGAGATTTATGGGGCAACCAATGACACTTATAAAATAATTCCAGTTTCTGAGGATTGATTTTTCTTAGTTGTTGATGATGTTCTTCGATGTTGGAAATTAGAAGCCTGCACAATGTATTGTCTTAGGTGTTAGATGAATATTAATGTATGAAACACTGAATCTCAAATAAATGTCACATAAGAATATCTAGATTAGGGTTTTTAAAGCACATATTTCTTTCTGATCCCTTTAGATTATAATAATGATTATAATAATACTTCCTCCCTTTATGTCTAGTAAGAAAACACAAATACGCATTAGAGTTTCAATAGCTACATGTGTTGGAGATTTTGAAAACAGTAGACAAGTTTACTTTGTGTCACATATACAACTAACAAACTACCAATAAAAGCAATAGTGAGTTTTTCATAACAGTATTAATTACAGAATTTAAAAAAAAACTCAGATTGAAGAGATGGCTTAGTTGTTTATCTGTTAAGCTGTTAAGCGTATTTGCTACACTTCAAGAGGACCTGAGTATGGCCCCCACACACGCATGGCACCCACATGCCAACACTGCATTTCAATAGCTTGTAACTCCAGTTTCTGGGTTTCAACACCCTTTCTAACCTCCACTGTCTCCTGCACACATGTGGTACACAAACATTCATATGGACATTAAATATATACATACATACATACATACATACATACATACATACATACAAATTTTTTTAATCTAAACAAACCTGAATTAGAATCATCAACCAAAGCTGTTATACTTGGCTACAACTTGCTTTATAAATGAGGAGTACTAGGAAGACCTACCTAGTTGAACAAGCCTATAATAATCTCAGCTACTTGGAAGACTGAGGCAAGAGAATAAAAAACCTCAAGAAGTGCCTCAGATAGAATGAGTTCAAGGCCAACCTAGGCAATTTAGTGAGAATCAGATACAAATTGACAACAAAAAATGTAAAGGAAGGTCTGGATACATAGCTCAATGGTAGACTCTTTGTTTACCATGTATACAGATTGAGGTTCAATACACAGAAAAAGGAAGAAATGAAAGTTTTTAACTGAGTTATACGATACTATTTTGGTTACTATTCTATATAACCACTCAAATTTCCAACTCACTCATTATGTTTACAACATCTGAGTTAGTGAGTGGTATCTGGAAAGGTTTATCACAGAGATAAATTGAAGCTTGAGCCCAGTGGCTCAGTGGCCTATAATTCTTTGTGTGGGGTTGAGACCTCATGAGACTTTCCCCTGTCCACTTTGGCATGTCCATTGGTGTCATTCTTGTTCAGCTCATGTTTGGGGAGTCATGCTGGTGAGACTTTATAGATATAATTTCTGATGGTCCTAGGAGATGAAATGTGGTACATATACACTATAGAATTGTATTCATTTGGACAGAAAAAAATGGAATGAACATAGAAGTAAGTGAAACTAGAAACATAAAATTGAGTGATTCTGAAAGACAAAAGTTGAATGTTCTCTTCTATTGGAGGCTCCTAGCTCTAAATCTTCAGATATGAGTACCTAGCTTGTAATAACTACAGAAACCAAGAGGACCATTT
Organism: Apodemus speciosus; assembly: GCA_002335545.1. Lineage (NCBI taxonomy): Eukaryota > Metazoa > Chordata > Mammalia > Rodentia > Muridae > Apodemus > Apodemus speciosus. The sequence goes on from BDUI01019421.1 coordinate 25,278, forward strand.
CAAGGATGGGGGGTTGAAATGCAATACAGGAGGGGGGGCACAAGCAATCTTGTCAGGGAAATAGGGAAAAGGGTTGCTCTTCAGGAGGAAGAAGAAGGTAGGTACTAAACGTGACATTTTTAAAAGAGCATAGAGGACAGGATTTCAGCACACTAGAAAATACAATTGTCTACAATCTCCTCTCTGTCTACAGTAACCACTACCCTTCCCCCATGCAAAATACACTAATCCCCTCCTCCAAGACTCCAAAGTCCATTGACATTTTAGCAGCAGTCCAACTACCGGATCTCTTTATCTAAATCGAGTCCAGGTGAGATGAAGATCCTCAGTTCTGATTCTTTGAATTTACTTCTTTGAGTACTTCCTAACATGAAGACATAAAGCTAAAATTATTGTTCCATGCAATCTAGCTGGCCACATGTTACCACTGTTCTACCGTATTGAGAATTACTGTCTAGCACTCCTTACTAAGCCTCTAGTCTTTCATTCTTAAACTCTGAGACTTTTGTTCTTGTTTGTTTGTTTGTTTGTTTGGGTGGGGCATGGCTAGGAGAAAACAAGAGCAAAACCAAACCCAGGAGTAGATACTTAGCTCAGTCAGGAGAATGCTAGGCTAACAGATGTGAAGCCTTTGTCTTCAATCCCCATTACTACATAAAGTAGGCACAAATGTACACACATGTAATGCTGGCAATCAGAAGGTAGTGACAGAAGATCAGAAGTTCACAGCTATCCTCAGCTACAAAAGAAAGTTCCAGGACAGCCCGGGATTCATGAAAGCCTGACTCAAAACAATACTATCGTCATATTTGCAGCTAATTCAATTAAATGGTTTTCTCAGACTTGTTTGTGTAATAGTCTAGGAGCACAGAGCACCCATTTTGTGATATCTCTGTTTCAGTTCTACTTGATGAGTAATTCCTGGAAAACTTCTGGTGCAATAGGCATAATTTAGGAGAAAACTGAACTTCAAAATATGCATATACTAGGAATTTAGCACTTCTACATAGACACATGGCTATGCAAGTTCCGGATGAGGGTGGCAGATGCCATTTAAACTCAAGAACCCTGTATCTTGAAATGTTATAACCCTACACCAGTAGTTGGAGACAGTTCTTCAGATGAGAATTGCTAGCAGAGTCACCTATAATTTTGTGTGAGACACTCAGTGAATGAAGTCCAAATTGCCAAAAGAATTGGTAGATCAAACTATAGACAATTAGTTGACAGTGTTTACTTAGAAAATATGTACACAATCATTTGCCTCTAAACATTAGTGTATGGCCTTGAAGAAAATGATAGTATACTTTCTGAGGTTTCTGGAAGTATGGGCTTTAACAAATCATAAAAATTCCTGAATTAAAGACTATCCAGCAAGTTGGGGATATAACTTTACCAAGGTTAATGTAGAGTTGAGAGCTAATATCACCTTGATAAAAACAATTTTTAACAAGCTTTTTGCACTGTTTCTCTGAAACAAAGCTATCATTTACATAATTCCCTTATACTTACAATAGATATTAAAATACATCCCCTTAAGGTTTAGTTTGCATATTTTAATGACAAACCAAACCATTTAGGTATACCAATAAATACTAATAAATTAAACATGTATTTTGAACATGGAAATGGAGTTTATTTATAAATTAGTTTTGGATGAGTGGAAGAATCATTTTTAAAATCCTATGTTAAATATTGTGCTAGGACTGGAGAGATTGCTCAGTCATTAAGAGCACTGGCTGCTCTTCCAGAGAACTTGGATAGATTCCTAGCACCCACATGGTAGCTTACAACTATCTGTAACTCCATGCTCAAGGTATTTGGTGCCCTTTACTGATCTTGTGGGCACCTGACATACACATGCATGCAGGCAAAACACTTATACCCACATGATTTTAAATATGTGCCATCATCATAAATACATTTACTTTTTTTAATATGGGGTATTGAATTGAGGGCCTTATATGTTCTAGGCAACTATTCCACCATAAAGCTATGGCCCTATTATAAAGATTGTTTTTCTATTAAAAAATTGTGTCTGGAATGATAGCTCTGTTGGTAAAGTGTTTGCCTTGCAAATATGAAGCTCTGATATCAGGTCATTAGCACCCTAATAAAATACTGGCATATTGGTGTCTACCTGCAGTCCCAGTGATGGCAAGATGATAGCTGGAGACAAATAACTCTTTGGAAACTCCTGAGTCAGCTAGCCTTGAACACTTGGTGATGTTACAGGCCACTGTGATACCCTTGCCCTAAACAAAACAGTGAAAGCTAACTGAGCACAAGTACCTGAAATTGTCCCCAGTACTCAACATGCACTTGTAGTTACACACGCAAGCACAAAAAGCATGCGCACACACACACACA